>CAUYON010179197.1:0-13293 GCA_963573935.1 Arctocebus calabarensis
TTTTTTTTTTTTTTGAGACACAGCCTCAAGCTGTCACCCTGGATAGAGTGCTGTGGCATCACAGCTCACAGCAACCTCCAATTCCTGGGCTCAAGCGAGTCTCCTGCCTCCGCCTCCCAAGTAGCTGGGACTACAGGCGCCGGCCACAACACCCGGCCGTTTTCTGGTTGCAGCCGTCATTGTTGTTTGGCGGGCCTGGACCAGTTCAGGTGTACATGGCTGGCGCCTTAGCCTGCTAAGCCACAGGCGCTGAGCCTCTCTCTTTTTTTTTTTTAAGAGGCAGAGTCTTATGTTGCCCTTAGTAGAGCACTGTGGCGTCACAGCTCACAGCAACCTCAAACTCTTAGGCTTAAGTGATTCTCCTGCCTCAGCCTCCCAAGTAGCTGGGACTACAGGCATTTGCCACAATGCCTGGCTATTTTTTGTTGCAATCGTCATTGTTGTTTAGCTGGCCTGGGCCAGGTTTGAACCTGCCTCCCTCGGTGTTATGTGGCTGGTGCATAACCACTGTGCTACGGGCACCCAGCCCATTACCTTTTTACTGTACTTTTTCTATGTTTAGATACACAAATACCATTGTATTACAATTGCCCACAGCATTTATAGTCACTGTACAGGTGACTTGCTATACAGGTTGGTAACCTAGGAGCAATGGGCCATATCATATACCCTAGGTGTATAGTAGGTGATACCATGTAGGTTTGTGTAAATACACTCTACAATGTCGGCAAAACAATGAAAATGCCTAACAATCCCACAGTTAAGTTAACACATGACTGGCTCAGCTCCTGTAGCTAAGTGGTTAGGGCACCAGCCACATACACAGGGGCTGGAGGGTTCAAACCCAGCCGGGGCTTGCTAAAAACAACGTCAACTACAACAAAAAGAAAACAGCCAGGTGCTGTAGCGAGCGCCTGTATTCCCAGTTACTTGGGAGGCTAAGGTAAGAGAATCTCTTAAGCCCATGAGTTTGAGGTTGCTGTGAGCTGTGACGCCACAGCACTCTACCCAGGGAATCATAGTGAGACTGTCTAAAAAAAAAAAAAAAGGAACACATGACCATATACCCATTTGGGAAGAAAGGGACCCAATCCAAGCCATAACTTACAACAAAGAGGTATGAGAATGCACATCAGACTCAAGATACCAGAACTTTTTTCTTAAGAAATTCACTTAGCTCTTTCTTCAAGAAAGCATTGATTTACCAAAACTGAAACTAGATGTAAAACTGCTTGCCTTTCCTAATATAACCTACTATTGCAGAAGCTGTCCATCATCCCTATTCTACAGGTCCAAAAGCATAACAACCCCTTGTAAACCTAATAAACAGCTCTTTTGCTTTCGCTTTAATATAAAATCAAACATTTCCGAACTAGATGTTATTAATCCATTTGTTAAAAGTCCTTAAATGTTTTTTACAGAACCTTAAAGATGAAGCTAAAACAGATCTCGGCAACATCTTTAACCAAAAACTTAATCACACACCACTTAAGTCAGGCAAAAAAATTTTTATACCTAAATGTCTCTGTAAACTCAATTCAAATGCTAAAACAAATCTCCAACATGTACCAAGTCAGAAAACAAGAAAGATATAAGACTCTACATTTAGGTCTTAGAAGGATTTCATAAATCCTGTACCAATGTTTACTAAGAGCTCCAATTTATGAAAAGGGAAATTTACCCTCTCCCTGTAAAATCCTCTTGGAATCTGGATGCTAAACAATCAGATGACTCAGGCAGCCTTAAGAAGTCAATCATTTAGACTTTCAACTTTTATTAGTGCTTCCCTACATAAAATCTATTTCTAAACAAGACAGACTTCTTATTACAAATGCACTGCATTTTCTATATTCTTGCCTTTACTGAAGTAATACTTCACCCCCAAAAAGATAAGGAAAGGCTACGTTGCAGAGTCCACTATCCAGGGTTCTGCTCTGGGGTTATGGTGTGGTAACCAGTGAGAGTGAGGCTAAGTAAACGTCAGCTTGCTTTCTAGATAGCTGACTGCTTTTAACAATGGAAAAAGTTTATAACCGGCATTACACTACCTACAATAGTAAAGACAAAAGAAGAAGAGCCAACTTTTCTTTAACTTGAAGAGTAGAAGGGTGTGGCATAAGGAAAATATTTGATCCCACTTAGATATGGCCTATTTACTTCAAATTTATCAAAAACACTAACCTGAGATTAGTTCCTAATAAGAGAAAGCTATTACTTCATTTTATTTCCAACTCTGAAAGCAAGATTCTAATATTTTGTATCCATGTCAGGGTTTTTTTTTTTTTTTAGACAGCCTCAAGCTGTTGCCCTGGGTAGAGTGCCGTGGTGTCACAACTCACAGCAACCTCCACTCCTGGGCTTAAGTGATTCTCCTGCCTCAGCCTCCCAAGTAGCTGGGACTACAGCACCCCACAATGCCTGGCTATTTTTTGGTTATAGTTATCATTGTTGTTTGGCAGGCCCAGGCTGGATTCAAACCTGCCAGTTCTGGTGTATGTGGCTGGCGCCTTAGCCGCTTGAGATACACCGAGCCCACTGTAGGGGTCTTTATAAAGTTCATGCACAACATTTTTCACATATTTTCATAAACTTCTTTCCTCCAACTATGATCCTGACGATCAGGTATGAACAAAAAAAAAATTATATTAAAGCCTTCTCTTTGAGTAATTTGCACTACCTACCACAAACAATATCTTATAGACTCCTAAGAAGAAATATCACTTAGTGAATAAACTCCATTATAAAGAAAAGTTTAATTCAATGGTTTTCAACCTTCCTAATGCCATGGCCCTTTAATACAGTTCCTGTGGGTCATGACCCATAGGCTGAGCAAACTGGAAAGGACTAAGCAAAAAACAATTTTGTTTTAGCCATTTTCAAACTCCCAAATCCTAACATTAGTACCATTTAGTAAAAATATTATTATGCCTTCTGAGTAAATATATTTCTTTTGATGTTGGTTTGACCTACATTAGTGACAAAATTTTTCTTTACATTACCTCCTGGAATCATGGAGACTAACGATGTCATCTAACATCCAGAGAAGGATCTGATCAATGCCACACACCTGATTACAAGATCAAATTAGAACTCAGGTTTCTTGTTTTTTTTTTGAGACAGAACCTCAAGCTCTCACCCTGGATTGAGTGCTGTGGCATCACAGCTCACAGCAACCTCCAATTCCTGGGCTCAAGCGAGTCTCCTGCCTCTGCCTCCCAAGTAGCTGGGATTACAGGCACCCGCCACACCTGGCCATTTTTTGGTTGCAGCCGTTATTGTTGTTTGGCAGCCTGGGCTGGATTTGAACCCGCCAGCTCAGGTGTACGTGGCTGGCGCCTTAGCCTGTTGAGCCACAGGCACCGAGCCCCGCCCCCTACTTTTGAGGAGCTTACTTTCTTTTTTTTTTTTGAGACAGAGTCTCAAGCTATCACCCTCAGTAGAGTGCTGTGGCATCATAGCTCACAGCAACCGCAAAGCCTTGGGCTTAAGCGATTCTCTTGCCTCAGCCTCACAAGTAACTGGTACTACAGGCATCTGCTACAATGCCTGGCTATTTTCTGATTGCAATTGTCATTGTTGCTTAATAGGACTGGGCCGGGCTCGAACCTTCCAGCTTCGGTGTATGTACCTGGCGTCCTACCCATGAGCTACAGGTGCCAAGGCAGGGAGCTTACTTTCTAATGGGTTGATCAGACAGACTAGTGGTCTCCAATCTTTCTGGCACATCCACTGGTTTCATGGAAGATGATTTTTCCATGGACTGGGGAGCAAGGTGGGGCATAGGACAGGAGGCAGAGCAGAGGTGGTGATACTGTGTGGGCTGGTTCCTAAAAGGCCACCACCGGTGCTGGGGTTGGAGACCACAGAATCAGACATAAAACAAATGATAAGTAAACAAGAAAACAAGGAGTGATCCATTCTGTAGTGAAAATAAGTTGGGGGTGATATACAGTGAGTGAAGGGAGTGGAGTGGGGAGGGCTGAGGTCAGCCAGATTGAGTGTTCAGCACAGGTGTCACCAAGGAGCTGAACATATGTTGAGACCTGCATGGGTCTCAGAAAAAGGTGACCCTGGGTAGGTCTGGGGAACAGCATCCCAGGGAAGGAGATGGCCAGTGCAATGGCCCTGATTCAGCAATGAGCTGAGAGTCATTGAAAAACAGGGTTAGTACCAGGTGGGAGGGACAGTGGGCTGGGTCATCATGCAGGGCCTTTTAGGTCTGAGTGAGGAGTTGGGTTTTGGGGGAGTTTTTTTTTTGTTTGTGTTTTTCAGAGACAGGGTGCTGCTCTGTCACCCAGATTGGAGTACAACACACAGCCATCCCACTGAATAGCCCCATTCCACATATATATTATATATTTTATATGTCATATATACACAGTGTCTCACTCTGTCACCCAGGCTAGAGTGCCACAGCATCAGCCTAGCTCATAGCAATCTCAAACTCCTTGGTTCAAGTGATCCTCCTGCCTCAGCCTCTCCAGTAACTGGGGCTGCAGGCACATGGCACCCTGCCAAGCTAATTTTTAAAAAGTTTTTAGTAGACATGGGCTCTTGCTTTGTTGCCCAGCCTAGTCTCAAACTTTTGGCTTCAAGTGATTCTCCTGCCTCAGCTTCCCAAAGCGTTGGATGACAGGTGTGAGCCATTGTGTCCAGTTTAGTTTTGTTCAGTTTTAAGCAGAGAAGTGATATTATCTAATTACTTTTTCAAAGAATCACTCTGACTGCTCTCTTGAGAGTGGGCTGTGGGTGAAGGACAGGGTGGAACAGAGACCATCAAGAGGCTAGCACAGGAGTCCAGATGAGACATGACAATGGAGGTGGTGGAGAGGGTGCAAGCTGAGGAGAAGTGGACTGATTTCAGGGAGGTTTTGGAGGTGAAATTGAAAGATGGAATGTGAAGGGCTACAAAGAAGAGAGGAATGAGAGATCATTACCCATGATGAACAAATGGGTAATGAGGCAACCATTTACCAAGAGAAGGCTATGGGGAAAGTGGCTTTGGGATCATGGTTGCAGATTAGGTGTCTGTTGATGTTGTGCCTTCCAGGGAGGCTAAGGAAGTGTGACAGAATTTGAGGGGGAGGAAATTATATAATTCAAGGTCAGGCCAGGCATGGAGGCTTATACTTGTAATCCTAGCACTTTGGGAGGCTGAGGAGGGAGGATTGCTTGAGGCCAAAAGTTTGAGATCGGGCTGAGCAAGAGTGAGACCTTTGTCTCTACAAAAACTAGAAAAATTAGTTGGGTGTGGTGGTGTGCCCCTGTAGTCCCAAGAACTTGGAAGGCTGAGGCAGGAGGATCACTTGAATCCAGGAATTTGAGGTTGCTATAAGCTGGACTGACAACACTGCACTCTAGCCCAGGGGACACACTCTGTCTCAAAACAACAAAAACCCCACACAATCAATATCCAATTTTATTTAAAATAATGTATTACATGCATATTGTAATACATTGAGAAAAACAGAAAAATGTATCTGAAATGTACCTTCACAATACAAACTGCAGACAGTACATCTGGACAAAGTGTTTTTGCTTGTAGCTGTGATTCTCATCCTGGGTGGGAGACAGATCCCAAGGGGAATGCTACACCCTGAAATCTGTGCCTGGGAGGTGGTGCGGGAGTGTGGGGTATGAAGGGGAAGGACATGAATGTTGAGATTTTTCCAATGGTGTGCATGTATATGTGCGTGCATCAGAGAGAGCTTGTGTTGATATTTTTATGTTATGGTTGCTGTTCTGACCCATGTCTCTTTTTTTGGTGGGGGAAAGGTAAAAGAAAAACTGAAAGGAAAACATTTAGAAATTTTTAAAAAGTCAAACAACAAAAAAGTAGGGAGGAGGTATATTCAAAAATACCTGCCAAGCAGCGCCTGCTTCATCAGCAGATTGGGACAGTGGCTGGAGCCCTAAGTAATTCAAGAGGGCTGACTCTGATCACCAGAGAGTATCTGAGGACATGTTCACAGCTACGTTCCCAGGGGAACAACCTTTGGCCTCTTAAGACACCCACCCACTTGCTTTCAGTTTTGAAAGAGCTCACGTGGGGATGAGGTATTTTTCAGAGTTCTAGGAGGTGAAGGGGCAGGTACACAGGCGTCAGGGGAGCGGCCTGAGGCAGAGCAGCATTAGCCCACGTCGCTGCCTGCAAAGCTTGGAAGGAAGAGCAGGGAACGAGTGGGGGGGGGGGGGCACAAAACTGGCCTGCATGACCCAGGATCGAGTCGTTATTAAGCATTTATATATACCAGCTACAGTGCCAAATGCTCTCGTACTCATCCCATTTCAACATCCCAACAACCCTTTGAGGTGGAACCATTTCCTGGTTTGCCCACAAAGAGGAAAGTGAGGTTTTAGGGAGATTAAGTAACTTGCGTCAACAAGGCCACATAGCTGGTAATTGTGGGGACAGGATTTGAACTTGGGCTCTTTACATGGGAAGTCAGGTGCCCAGCACCATCACCTCTCTATGCCCAGACTCCCTCCACAGCCAGCCCCACCTGGCTCCTAGACCATCCCGTCCTCAGGTGGGCTCAATACCAAGTCCCTTGTGCTGATGGCTGGACCCTAACCTGTGCCTGGTTCTCACTCCTGCCTCCTGCTATGATCTCTGTATCTTTTATGGGCCTGATCCTGGAGTCCCCAGAGCTTTGTACTTGAGCCCTAACCCAAAGATTGGAACCCTGTTCCCTGCTCCCTGACCTGGCTTTGACCTCTGTCCTGCCTGCACACTGGGAGATGCCTGACCCCAAGTATCCCGCTGGGGCTCCAATTGCCTGCTGGACACCTGCCACCCTCTCCATGTCCCTGGGAACTGAGCCCCAGGATCACCGTGCCCTCCCAGCCACACCACCCTTCACCTGGTCACCTGACTTGACCTTCTTCAAGCCCTGACAACTGGGTCTGTGTCCCCAGCCCCAGGCCTGCCCCAGGGGAAAGCCTGAGGTTCAACCCAAATTGCTTGTCTTGTGACACGCCTACAGAATGAGGCCCAGGATGGCTGGCTGCTGTTGAGATTTGTATTTAGTATTTTCAGCTTGTAGCTCTTGGGAGCTTCCCATGTGCCAGACAGGATTAATCATGAAAAGTGGATTCCCTCATGTAACCTTCCAACAGCCCTCTGACTAGTGAATACAAGCTGTGGTTATGCTATTAACACACTGGTCTATCCCCGCATCAGAGGCTTCCCTGATATGTGTGCCCAGGAGCCCTGAGACCCCAGAATCAAGACCGGCAGCTCTTTCCTGGCCAGAATTCTCACCCTCTTTCCATCTCCCTGACCTGGGTCTCACTGCCTCTCCTAAGTCAGGGGCAGGCACAGATGCCGCTAGGCACCATGGCTGGAATATCCTGTCTCTCTCTTCCTCCTCCAGGGCTATAGAATGATTTGGCCCATGCTCTGACCCGCGGCCCTGGGATTTCTTCTGTGTCCATCTGCTCTTGGCCCTGTGGTAGTAGCCTCAGCTGGCCAAGCCTGGGGCAGCTCAGCTGAGTCTCATACCCACTGAATCCTGGAACCCGATGCACTCAGCTCTCTGTGGTGTAGACACTTCCATGAGCTCCATATGGGGAGGGCTGACTGTCCCTGACCCAGGGCAGGTGTAGGCAGACCTGGTGGTGGTCCCATGTGTCCTCAGGACTGGGCAGCCTTAGGGGCACAGGTACCTGGGAGTCCCAGAGCACCGAGACCCAGCCCCTGCTCCTGCCTGCACTCCTGGCTCCTGAGTCCTGCGTCAGTTCTGTCTAGCCAGAAAGCAGAAACCACAGTATGCATTTGCACAGAGGAATTTAACACAGGGAGTCGGTACACAGGTGAAAGAAGATTGGAGAAACGCCCCCAAAGATTAACAACAGCAAAAAGATGCTAAACCCCAAAGCAGGAAGGACGCAGGACAAAGCCAGTATTAACAGTGCCCAACGTCTGGGGCCACCCAACAAGGTTCGGAGCAGGGCCAGGCCTGTCTGATAGGACCTGGGACCATGAGGGAGGGGCTGTCCGGTGGGACCTGGAACCATGGAGGATACCAGCCCTGGCAGAGATGCTACCTGAAGTAGGAGGGTCAGTGCAGGGAGCCTCAACTTCTCCCACCACCAGTGCCTCCTATGGTCCCACACTAGGGAAGTCGGGGGCAAAGGAGCCTGGGAAATATAGTTCCCTGCAGTACTGAGTGGGGCCGGGCAGGGGACTAATGGGACAGCAAATAAGCAAAAGACCCATCTGGAGACGCAGGCTGCTCCGGAGGGGCAGTTGTTAACTTCTGTCTTCCTCTGACCCAGGCTGCCTGGGGTTCAGGGCTGTCCCAAACTCACTGCCACTGCTCAGAGCCAGGTTTCCACTCAGAGGGTCCACATATCAGACCCTGGAGGACCAATGACAGGCACAGAGGCCTGAAATAGGGAACCCAGAAGCACCCTGAGATTCCCTGGAAACAGGAGCCTGCCTGAGACTCCCAGTATTAACTGAATGCCAGCAGCTGATGCCCCTGAGCCCAGCCTACCTAATCCTCCTCCCCTTCCTTTTATTCCCAATCTTCTACTGGGGCTCCAGCAAGGAATCTTGGGTCCCAAAGCTGCTGGATCCCCTGGGAATACTTGAGAGGATGCTTTTGTCTGCAAAGGGCCCTCAGGCAGGACCAGAGAAACTAACTGCCCCAGCAGCAGCCAGTGAGCCTGATAACTGCGCCATCAGCTGCCTGACTCGGCCTTGTCCAGATGAGGTAGACCACAGAAAGCTCTACGGCTGGAGCGAGGCAGGAGAGAAGCTGGGCATTGCCCTAGATGGGCTGCGCCAGGGGTGGGAGAGGAAGAGAGGCCCCAGGAATGCCTCTGGGGTGCCACAGCAGCCCACTAGTGAAGAGCTATGCCCAGGCAGGCCCTCAGGACCTCACACCAGAAGCCTCCTCCATAGGGGACAGGCCAGGCCTTATGACTGTGCCACAGATAGGGCAGCCGGTGGGCCCTGCAAACCACCAGATGCCAGGGTTCTCTTCCAAAGTTCCTAGGATAATGACGACTGTGTTTCTCTCTTTGTTTTTTTTTGTTTGTTTGTTTTGAGAAAGAGTGTCACTATGTTACCCTCAGTAGAGTGCTGTGGCATCACAGCTCACAGCAACCTCCAACTCTTGGGCTTAAGCCTCCCAAGTAGCTGGGACTATAGGCACCTGCCAAAATGCCCAGCTATTTTTTGGTTGTAGTTGTCATTTTTGTTTAGCAGGCCCAGGCTGGGTTCAAACCCTCTAGTCCCAGTGTATGTGGTTGGCGCCCCCACCACCGAGCTACAGGTGCCGAGCTGACAACTGTGTTTCTTCAGCCCTGATGAGCTGGTGCATTTTCTATCAGTGTCCCATTTAACCACCAAAGACCCTTGTGAGAGAGGTGCTTCCACTATCCTCTGTGGTGGGTCAGAAAAGATGACTGACAAGCTAATAAAAGGTTGAAGACAACAACAATAACAAAGGAAACGATGCCTTTTAGAGATCTAAGGAAGGGAGGTTAATGTCAGGGAAGAAATGAGCTCACGCCTGTAATCCTAGCACTCTGGGAGGCCAAGGCAAGTGGATTGCCTAAGTTAGCAGGTTCGGGACTAGGCTGAGCCAGAGTGAGATCCCCTCTCTAAAAATAGCTGGGTGTTGTGGTGGGCACCTCAGCTACTTGGGAGGCTGAGGTCAAGAGTTTGAGTTTGAGGTTGCGGGAGGCTACGACGCCATGGCACTCTACCGAGGGCGACAAAATGAGATTTTGTCTCAAAACAAAAACAAACCAAAAAAAGGATTGAGTAAAGTGAGGACAGGTGAGGGCATTTCACAGAAAATAGAAAGACAAGAAAGTAATTCTTCAAAGAAGACTCTCTGCCCAGAATAGTCAGCCCCCTCTCAGATGCATAGTGTACCTGCTAGGACCGCATACTCTCCACACAGAAGATTCTACATCAGAAAACAAATAAAAACAAATAGACAAGGAAAAACCCTGGTTTCCGGCTTCTCTTGAAAAATCAGAATTCTGGTACCACAGGGCCCTCATGCTGTTGGGCAGCAGCTGGTTGGAGCCAAGAAGCTGTAGCTCGCTAAACGGAGTGTGTATTCCCTGGCCCCACATAGTCCTCACCACTCCCTAACGTCTTTCATGTGGCCTGTCCTCTCATTTGCACCACCTGCCTGTCACCATGGGTTTTCAGTTTGACCCCAGCACCTCCCAGTCTACCCTCACCAGGTTGGAAGAGCCCTGCTGCCCCCTGGTGGTCCCAGTTCACACATACATCGATTGCCACCAACCCTAACCCTAACCTCTAGTGCACTGCAGTGATACATCCACCCACCATTCACTCTGACTGTCTCATTCCATCCTCTCACCAACCCAAGCAGAAATTGTCATGCCAATTTTACAAATTAGAAATTACTGGAAAGAAAGCAAACAGCAAGGCTAAGTGTTCAGAATCCCATTTCTCGTGATGTTGCCAAGAGTGGACCCCCCTGCCCAGAGGATATTAGGCTCTGCCCTGCCATGACAGGCCCTGAATGACTCTTCCACATCAGAAGTGAAGTTCCTGGCGGTGGGAGCTAGGGATCCCTTGAGATACGCCAGAATTCTACAGCGAGTATTATTCGGTCCAAGAGGGGAGGAAAAGTGGGGGCCCTCATCAAACTTCTCCATGTATGGAAACCATGGTAAATGCATTTTCTACTTGGTCAAGTAGGCCTTGCCTCCAGGTTTTCTAAGGCCAAGAACTGAGAATTTGTCATGCCACCACCTGCTTCCCAGGACTGAGAAGGCCTCTGAACTTTTCCTTTTCCTGACTTATCCACAAGGCCAAGCACCTGCCACACCTCCTCCTGGAAACTTCCCCTGCCCACCTCAGCTTTCCCAAATCTTCCCCTGGACAGAGTGCCCAAAGCTGGCCCATAGCACCCCTCTGGTGCTGATGACATCCTTCCTTATAGGACCAGATAATTGCTTGATGCTTGTACTCTCTAGCAGACCAGGGAATTCCCTGAAGGCAGGTGTTGGTGTTCCCAACCCATCTTCTCTGGGATGTTCTAATAATATGTATTGAACATCTTTTACTCAAGGTGTGTGACAGAGGCTTAGGGATATTCCAGGATGAATCAAAAGTTCCCACCCTCATGGAGCATGCAGTCGGCTGTGGGTACAATAAGCATGCAGACAGGGCCCAGTGATCTTCCTAAAATACCACCCTGAGCACATCACTCCCCTGCTTGAAACCCTTTAGTGGCTCCCCACTGCCTTCAGAACTGGCCTCTGTAACCACATCTGCTAACACCTCTGCATATACCCTGCTTTCTAGCTCTCAGCATCTCGGTTTCCTGATGTGCTACATTTGTTGTCACTTCTGGACCTCTGCATGTGCCCTCCCTGCCACCTTCACCTAACTCGAGCCACCCCTGAGTCTCAGCTTAAGTATCACTTAGCCTTTCTTGGCTACCAAGTTTGAGTGAGAGGCAGGCCCATGCCTGAGCTGTCATGGACCTGTTACTGCCCCATCCTAAAGCTTACACCACCTATAACTGTTGACTTTTCTGTCTCCCCTGCCAGACTGTGGGCTCTAGGAGGACAGGGCCTCTTCTGTCTGATTTCTTGCTGTATTTTCAGCAGCTCCAGCCAACTCCTGGAGGCATGAAAACTATACACACTTGGCTCGGCGCCTGTGGCTCAACGGGCTAAAGCGCCAGCCACGTACACCTGAGCTGGCAGGTTCTAATCCAGCCCGGGCCTGCCAAACAAGGACGGCTGCAACCAAAAAATAGCCAGGCGTTGTGGTGGGCGCCTGTAGTCCCAGCTACTTGGGAGGTGGAGGCAAGAGAATCGCTTGAGCCCAGGAATTGGAGGTTGCTGTGAGCTATGCTGCCACAGCACTCTACCCAGGGTGACAGCTTGAGGCTCTGTCTCAAAAAATAAAAAAACAAAAATAAATAAAAAAGAAAAAGAAAACTATACACACTTATTAAATGAAAACATAAGTGAACAAGGTACCACTCTTATAATTAGCAAATGCCCAGTGAACAAATGGCATGTTGGGGCATCTGACTATCCAACAGTTAAGAGTCACAAAAATTCTGCAGACATTTACATATTTGAAGTCCTTTATTCTCAGCAATTCACATCAGTTACTTACTGAGTAAGCCCTTGTCATATTAACCAAGAATTCATTTATTTTTCTTTTGATATTGTAATCTTGTCCTCATGTCTAAAACTGAGTTGGAGCCCAAAGAGTTTAAAAGGTCTCACTCCATCACAGGAACCAAGGGATACCCTTGTGAATCAGTCTTCAACTCCTGGAAGTCTTGTTAAGTTCATGGGCAAATATCTTAGCAAGTTTAGCATGTGACAGCCCAACAGTGAAATAAATAAGACACAGTACAATGGTTCTAGGCATTTGGAGGGGGAACAGGCACATTATACAGAGTCCCCTGGAGAAAATGCAGGCATTCTCCATCTTCCCGATATGCATTTTCCCACCCTTCAGTGACTTTTAATCTTATCCCTGGGTCTATGAGAAACCATAACCCACATGCTACTGAATACATTTTTATTTTCCCTTCATGAGATAGACTTGGTCCCAAGCATGTTTCATTTTCCTCCCTTATGCCTACGAGACATCCAATTTTGTTCAGGTCCCTTTTAATGGCACTTAATAAATATACATTCTGGGACCTGACAGAACAGGCTGTTCCATTTCAAACTGCCTCTGAAGCTGCCTGTTTGAAACAGCTAGTGCAAAGCTCTGCTAGGCACATCCTAGCTGAGAGTTCATGGCCATCTCTGACCCCAGCTCTATCTATCCACCACTATGTGTCTGAGGCAGAGGTCCTCAACCACCCTCGCTACACTTTAGAAGAACCTGGGAAACTTTCTGAATTTCTAAGGTCTGAGCCAGATCCCAGACCAATTTCATCAGAATCTCTGGGTAGGAGGGACCCTGGCTTCTGCCATGGTTGAAAGCTGCCCTACTAACTGCAGGGGGCAGCCATGCTGAGAGCCCCTGAGCTAGAGTTCCTGCCCACAACAAGCTCTCAACAAGCATCTGTGGAACCCACAAGTGGATTTCCTAGTTTATTATGAATTCCTCTGTGCTTATTTTTATCAGAAATCTGAGCAGGAAAGAAAAGGAAATGAGTCAAGAGCATCCCATAAAATGAATTTGGTGCTGAGGAGGGGATTGTGGGGGCAGTTTCTCTCGCATTATGCAGTCTTCATGCTTTAACAAGCCCAGAGGAGGCAAGTTATAGACTGTCTGACACAGACATGCATGTATTTCTTTTTTTTTTTTTTTTT
>CAUYON010179202.1:0-39870 GCA_963573935.1 Arctocebus calabarensis
CCCATAATTCCTCCAGTGAACATTCTGCTTTCTCTCTCTTCTTTTCTGCCTCTTTAACTATCTGAGTTATCTCAAGAGCTTTGTCCTTTACCTCTGAGATTCTTTCTTCTGCATGGTCTAATCTGTTGTTGATACTTTCTACTGCATCTTTAAGTTCCCTAATTGACTGCTTCAGTTCCCTCATCTCTGCCATATCCTTTTTATGTTCTACATAGCGTTCGTCTCTTAATTGATTCTGTTTTTGGAATTTTTTCCTACTTTATCAGCATTTTCCTTCATTGTTTCCTTCATTTCCTTGATTGTTTTTATCATCTGTATTCTAAATTCCCTTTCTGTCATTTCTAACATTTCCTTATAGGTGGAATCCTCTGCAGTATCTACCTCACAACCCCTTGAGGGGGTTGCTCTGGATTGGTTTTTCATGATGCCAGGAGTTTTCTGCTGATTCTTCCTCATGAGTGATTTCTTTTGTCTGTTTCTTTGCCCTAATTTTCCTTTCACTTCCTCTTGCTCTTTAAATTACTGTGCCTCTGGACTAGGGTTTTGATGAGTCCTTTTGGTATAGGACCAGAAGGATGAGAAGATTGAAGAGCAAGAAGGGAAAAAATAAAGAAAGAGAAAAAAAAGAAAACAAAAAGGAGGAAGGAGAGGGGGTGGGTAGAAGCTACCATTGACCAAAAGTAGAAAGGTACAGAAAGAGGGGGACAGGAGCAATATAGGTGTACAGTGGGGTACTTTGATTCAACCTTAAGAGCCCCCAACCTCTGGAGGTGCCGGGTTGGGTGATTAAGTCAGCAGCTCTTTGACAGCCTATTTGGACACAGTACCCCACCTCCACAAAGTAGAGAGGGAAAACAAAAATGCAATAAATCAAATCAAAACAAGCAAACCGAAAACTTTACGGGATAAGATTGGGGAAAGAAACAATTAATATGGGTAAAAACTAGCAAAATTGAAGTCTAATTGTTGAAAAAGGCAACAATGGAAAATTATATTTAAAGTAGAAAAATGAAATAAAAAAAAAAAAGAAAAATCTTTAAGGAAAACGTTGAAATTAAAAACAAAACAATAACAAAAACAAACAAACAAATAACAAAAAAACCCAGAAAACAAAACAAAACCAAAGAACAAAGCAGTATATATATCTTGCTGATATTGTTTGGGCAAGAGGTGATCTTCTGGGGTATGCCATGTTAATCACAATGTTGATACAGCTGTACAAAATGGAGACCGGAGGCCTCTAATGATTTCTCAAACCCTGCAGGGTGGAGAGCTTAAATCCTCCTAGCCTCCTTAGAAGGCACTTTAAATTGGTAACTTGGGCTAAGCAGAAGTTTGTCACTGGGATCACTCCTCAAGTGGCTATCCACTTACCCAGTGTGCCAAAACCGGTCTCACCCTATGCCCCTGAGGGCTAAGGCTGCAAGGTGTCTCAGTCCTCGCCTTTAGGCTGCTCAGTCACTAGATTACTCGCTCCCGTCTGATGCTTGTTCTGCAACCCTGAGGTTGGAGCTTGCCGGGGCAGTTCTCCCACGATGGCTCCGCATGGCCCACAACCAAACACTGGTAGCTCCGTCTGGCTCGGTGGCTCAGTCTGGAGCCCCAGACAACACTCAAAGACCTCTGCACTCTTGCCCCAATTCTCCCAAGGCAGTTCAACCGAGTTCCAATTCCAAAAGAAACCCAAACAGCTCACAGGTAAGGCCTTTCCAGTTTGCAATCTCACTGCTGCTGCAGCCACAGCTCCACTGCTTTTGCCTTCCTCAGGGGGTCCAGAAGTCTCACGCTGTCTCCCTGTGTCCCTGAAGGGATGTTTCTGGGCAGATCCCGCCAGCTGGTGATGCCTGAAGTCTTCTCTCCCCAGTCTCACCATGCCCAGTTGCAAGGAAGCTGTTACTTGGCCACCATTTTAAACCCCCCCCCCCATTTGTGTGGATTTAACACAGTACTTGACAAATAGCAAATTTAAATTTTGCTTTTTGGAACTTTATGGGCATTTCCCCCCCTACATATTTTCTTTTTTATTTTCCTTTTTCTTTCCTTCCCTCCCTTTTTTGAGATAGATTCTCACTATGTTGCCCTTGGTAGAGTGCTATGGCATCACAGCTCACAGCAACTCTTGGGCTAAGTGATTCTTTTGCCTCAGCCTCCCAAGTAGCTAGGACTACAGACACCTGGCTATTTTTTGGTTGTAGTTGTTGTTGTTTGGCAGGCTTGGGCTGGGTTCGAGCCTGCCAGCTCTGATGCATATGGATGGTGCTCTAGCCACTGAACTACAGGTGCCGAGCCTCCCCAAATATTTTCAATCTGCAGTTACTTGAATCCACAGATGTGGAACCCATGGATTCAGATATAGAAGGTTGACCTTAATGTAATTATTTTAATATAATTTGTAGATTATTTTATAAGTATAAATCATCTTCTATGAAAGCATTTGGAAACTGTGACACAGAATGGGCATCTATTATAATGCTATCAAAGGAGAAAAAGATTCAAAACAAGTACAGACTGAAACCATTATTGTGACTTTATTACAATAGTTACAAACGGTACTTTAGGGGTATATAATCATATCACAATTACTCAAATTATATACAAATAGGTATTTATACAAGTCTACATTAAAAAAAGCAATTAATTATCTTCCAAAAATCACATCATCAACAAGATTTTTTTCTAAAAGTTATGGCCAATAACAAAAAAATTCACAGTTACTCTGCAAATATTTTAAAGATGCAGGAATCATATTGCACATAATACAATTAATTATAAACCCTACAGAGCAGATTTATATATTTTAATCTAGTTTTTCACAAAATTTACATTATCATGCAATACTTTACACAGAATGGTGAAACAAGAACAGGTTAACTTAAAAAACTTATAATGGCCACAAAATTAGAATTTTTTTGAAGTTATATTTAAAATTATTATACTAAAAAAAACCCTTCAGTGTAATAAAACTTAATGGACAAAATCATAATTTATTCACAGATTGAGTAACTTTTTAGTGTTCTTCTTTGTCTTTTCCTTTCTTTTCCTTTTCATCCTGTAGTGCAGTACCGAGTTTTTTGATAAGAACTGACAGAACCTTGTCCAGTGGGTCCATGACTCCTCTCTGAAGCCATTTAGGAATAGTAGTCCTGGCATGATGAAAGCCCAGTTTTTGAAGAATATAATCAACGCCTACTGGGTCAATCTTTCTTCCAGTCCAAGAAATTAATCTAAAATGATAATTATAATTATTAAGGAGAATAATACTGTAGCACAGTCCTAAAGGTAGGTCAATAACATCACTAAGCCTCCATAATATACTCAAGGTAAAATATTTTCAGTAGGTACATTTGAATAATTTAGCCTATAATTCCTGGATTCACTATAATAACAGCATTGAAAAAATAATGTATGTGTGATTCAAAGTATCCTTGATAGCCTACACATAACAATAGGGGTTTAGTGAATTTCAGCCTGATTACTTTAGGTCTGTTACATGGTCATCTTAAACATTTAAAAGGACATCTGGTTAATTTTAAATACTTTATAAGAATGTGACACCATAGGGGGAATAAAGGCTAATGAGTGCTGTATATGCTAAATATGCTTGAAGGGAGATCCATTTTCTCCCTATTTCTGATATTTCCTTCTATATGGAAGGAACAACTCTTAGTGAATTACTCTCGGACTTTTGCTGCCTATGTATTGAAGTCTTATTTGATTGGTAGAATCAACAAAGGAACTGAGTAATCTAGTTCAGTACCCTCCTTGCTCCCTCCTTTCCCTGCTCATTTTGGTCTATTTCTCCATACCACAGGTTTTCAAGGGCAGGCCTCTAAATAAGTTAGCCTGAGGGTATTCAGTGCAGTCTGTGCTGATTATAAAACTCCAGGGCATCCCCCTGACTTCTGCTTTATTGAGTGCCTATAGGTAACTAAACCTGGACTTTGTAGATGAGAACCATTACTGTCATACATCCAAACTGCATTCTCATTTATCATTTTTAAAACCACATATTTAACTTCCAGTTGCCTTTCTTCCTTATTTCAGTTGGTCCTGAATTTAGGTGGGAGGGGTGTTTAAGCAATGATTCCTTCAATTCAGACAGTTATAATCATTTTGCATTAATAATCATTTAACCTGTGTAACAACCCTACGCTTCCCAGATTTTTCACGAGACAAGTGAGGCAGACAGAGGAGCTGGCCTAGTTCAATTGCTGTGCAATAAAGCTGGGCTTAGAGCTAGAGCTCTTAACCATGCTCTCTCACCACACCATATTATTTAACTAGTTATATTTGTTAGTTTCCTAAAAAAGGAATATGGTAACTATTACTAGAAACTAAATTCATTTTATATTCAATTTAAACATAGTACTCTAAAAGAAATTCAGCTGCATTATAATTATTTAACTTTGTAAGTACAAAACAAATTTTACAAAGTGTTTTCTGTATTAGAACCTTTTAATATTCTTCCTAAGTATTGACACTGTTAATGTTTCTTATGAGTATATGTACTTACTAACACCAAAGTATTTTGCTGATTTGGTTAAACAAATTTTATGTAATATAAATTATTTACTAACACACAAAGTCACTATTTTCTGCTTATATAAGAGTTCACTGTATAATGGCAGTTTTATGTTGGATTTATTTTGTGGCATAAATACAGGGTGGCCATAAAGTTTGCATGCAATTTAAAATAGTTACCATAAATAGTTACAATTTACTATTTTAAATTGCATGCAAACTTTATGGCCACCCTGTATTTACGCCACAAAATAATTGCAATATAAAATTTCCATTATACAATTTAAAAAAGTAAATTGTAACTATAAATAGTAATTATTTTAAATTGCACACAAACTTTATGGCCACCCTGTATATCATAATAATAACCTTATCTAATAAAATCTGTATCAGTTATCAGCATACTTTGTTGGAATGTAGTAATCTTTTTTGATACTCTTTAAGAATCTGGACAGTTATAATTTAATTAACAAAGCAGATGAGAGGAAAGACAAAAAAATAGGAAGGCTTGAGTGTTAATCACAAACAAGGACACACAAAGGAATTCCCCTAGTTATAGCAATTATTATAACTAAAACCAGAAAATACTTCTGCAATTTTGATGTGAAAAGTTGATGTAACTAGGATCATCAGTAAGGGAACCTAAGTCTGACAGCACTAAATTCAAGATTTTAGGCATGGTTTTTATATTACTAGTATGCAAGCAGAAGGATACTATGACACTGCAGGTTCTATTACAATGTCCTGACATATATCCAGTGAGAAATTATAATGGTTCCTTAACGATGATGTGTGACTTCTACTGCATTGTCCCAAACTAAGTAACATAATCGTTTACTTAGCTACTTCAAACACCTGAAACTGCATCCTAGTGAGAAGGTGCAAAAATAATAGCAATAGTGGAAATAGAGCTATTTCTGTATTTAATGACTGATACACTGTCACACAGTAGAAGCGAATTATCACCAAGTTATCCTGTGTTTGTACTTCTTTCGCCTTACCTATACGTACTCGTGAAATGGAAAGGAGGAGCAAAAATAGGAGCTCAAGGTGTTACAAGTGACAAACCTCAGAATATAGTTTTTGGTGATCATATTTAACCTGCGTTATGCATACTAACCTTTTCCTCATTGTAATCCTTTAGGATGTATGTAAAATGTATATATCCATTACTTACCTAAGAGTGGGTTCTAGATGCCACGTATTGCACATGAAATCTCTCCAGTCCACAGTAGTGTAAGTAATGCTATCTTCTCTGTCTCTGTCAGAGGAACTGTCATCATGTATAATAATTGGACTTTTCTGTCCTGGTCGAGTAGATAAAATCCGAGGTGGAAAAATGGCTATAATGAAAATGATAGATTTATATTATAAATATAAATATCTTATAAATTTCTTTTTTTTTTCTTTTTTGAGACAGAGTCATACCTTTGGTAGAATGCTATGGCATCACAGCTCACAGCAACTTCGAACTCTTGAACTTAAGCTATTCTCTTGCCTCAGCCTCTCAAGTAGCTGGGACTACAGGCACCTGCTGCAAGGTCTGGCTATTTTTTGTTGCAGTTTTCATTGTTGTTTAGCTGGCCTGGGCTGGATTTGAACCCACCAGACTCGGTGCATGTGGCTGGCTCTGTAACCACTGTGCTATGGGCGCTGATTTATTTTCAATCATCATAAGAACAGAAAATTAGGTCCATCTCTCATTTTGTCTATGACCTAGCCAAAGCCTCATTTGATTATATTTTTTAAAAAGTAATATATGAAAATAATGCAATAAATAAGTACCAATTATTGGTATTTTTTGGAGAAAAATAATGTCAACACTACTGCTAAAAAATGCTGAGGTCATTTATTTGATAGAAGTCCATAAGGCAATGAAATTGATAGTTGTAGTTTTACTAAAGAATGACTATAGGTGGATAACTTTTTAAAATAGCTTTATTGAGACAAAATCTACATAACCATACAATTCATTATTTAAAGTATATAATTCAATGGATTTAGTATTTTCATGGCTGTATATGTATTTGAATACTATTTGGTACTAACTTAGGGGCTTTTTATGTAAGTTGTCTTATGACTCTTTATAGTGAATGCCCAAGTAAATGTTTTGAAATAACTATAAGACAAATGTTATATATTTTTTGTTTATGAAAAAAGAAACAATATTTTTGTGTGAACAAATCACAAATCAGTTATTCCAAACTGTTTTTAAAGAATAACATTAAAGCAATTAAAAAAAAGAATAACATTGTGATTTTACCATTGTATATTCATATTTAGATAAATATGCAATAAATACTTACTGAATAAATAAAATTTCAAATTATTACATTTCAAACTACCTCATTCTTTTAAACAGCTATGGAGTACTATAATGCATTCAACTAATTCCAGGTAAATATTAAGGTTACAATATATTTCTTAATGGGTCTATATTTTAAGTTTCTAGTGAGTAAACCAATGAGAGCTATCTCATAAAGACAAAATATCACCACTGAGCCCTAAATAATTTATTCATTAAAAAGAAAATGTTCTCTACATTCCAAGCAGATTTGTATTCCTTGTTTTCCTAATAATGTATGGAACTCGTGCTTCAGTATGTAGTTGTTTCTTTAATCATTTCACAAAGGTTTACAGTGTTTCCTCACATTTTTCTACTTTGCAAGAATCTCCTACTAAACCTAACTGAAAATATACATAAGATAATGTATATGGAGACATTCTTTGAAGTATAAAACAATTCAGTATGAAGTATGGTTAGAAAAAAGAATGCTGCATATTTAGCAAAGACTTAGAAAGTCTGTCATAAAATCTTACTAATGTTATTTACTGATATTTGCGACTCACAGGAGGAAACATTTTTCTCACTACACAATAAAAATCCATATAAATGACATTGATAGCTGCCTTTAGCTTGAAAGAAAAATTCTACCCACCTTTTTCTTTTTCTTTAAGATACGCTGACACTAAATCATGAAGAAACATGATGAGCTCAGCATCCATAGTTACACAAATATGGTCAGTGAACTCTGTCACCACACTACATTCAACTTTTGGCTTCAGGTTGGCATCTGCAATGATATAAAGTTCTTCTATAATAAAAAATTCAAAGAAATGAGTTCCTGTCTTCTTGGTAATAAGAGTTTACATAGGTCCATGTAACTGCATCCATTGGAAATGCAACTATAGAGAAATGAGTAATTTCTGTATGTGACTGACAGAATAATGATAATTTATGAAGTACTTTACTAGTACAGGCTGAGTATCCCTTATCCAAATCTCTTGAGATTAGAAGTGTTTTGGATTTTAGAACATTATACTTACTGTATCAGTATTCCTAACCTGAAATCTGAAATCCAAAATGCGCCAATGAGTATCTCCTTTGAGAATCACTGGTGCATGTCAGATTTAGGAATTCTGGATTAAGGATGCTCAACCTGCCTATGCCATTTACATATGAAGTCCATTATTCTTAACTTTACTGAAGAGAAAGAGGCACAAGTACATTCAATAATTTGCCAGAGGTCATATAGCTGGTAAGAATATCCATTTAACCTGAAAAGTGATTATATTAACATCACAGAGATAACCCGTGGGAAGACAGCAGTAGTTTGAATTTACTTTAGAAATTTCTTAGTAACTTTAGATTGTTTTTCCTCATACCCTGTAATGAAGGTTCCTGTGGTTCTTGAACATGCATGGATTTAAAGTCAAGCTGCATGCGTGGTAATGCAAAGATAGTCTCTGTTTCATGGTTGTAGCTAGAACCTCCTCTGAATCCACTAAGCAAACTAGAATTCTTCACAGTAGTGCTATTCTCCATGTTATTAGCATCAACATTACGAAGTAGGTTTAGCTCTAAATGCACAATGATAAAGACAATAAAAGTCAAATTAAGCCA
Source organism: Arctocebus calabarensis (assembly GCA_963573935.1). Lineage (NCBI taxonomy): Eukaryota > Metazoa > Chordata > Mammalia > Primates > Lorisidae > Arctocebus > Arctocebus calabarensis. The sequence continues at coordinate 8,426 of CAUYON010179202.1, forward strand.
ACAGTAATTGAGAAGCCCATATAACTACCAGAATAACCATGATATACATAATCATTTCAGAAGTTAAAAAGAATCACATTTAAAAAACACTATATATACAATCAATCACTCTTCTTAACACTAATGCTTTACAATGGGATTTGGACAAATCCAATATAACAATACATCCTAGTTCTGGCTTCTTGGACTTTATAATGAATATTATTCTCAACTGAATTCACGTCTAAACATGTTTCATTAAACCCAGAGGTCTCCATAGATCAAGCATTTAATTTTTAAAGAATTTGGGATTAAGTATGATCCTAATCTTAAAGTCAGGTAGAAGAAAATTTTCTCCAACACAATGTATTATGATTACACCATAGATGTCGTATAAAAATTTGGTACACAGACAGCAGTTCATTATGCTAATAGACTTTCCAGAGCATCCCAGTCAAAACACCCCTTCCTCCAAATCCCCCCCCACTTTTTTTAAGACGGAGTCTCATTATGTTGCCCTCAGTAGAATGCTGTGGTGTCACAGCTCACAGCAACCTCAAACTCTTGGGCTTAAGCGATTCTTTTGCCTCAGCCTCCTGAGTAGCTGGGACCACAGGCGCCTGCCACAACGCCTGGCTATTTCTTGGTTGGAGCTGTCATTGTCGTTTGGCAGGCCCCAGCTGGGTTTGAACCTGCCAGCTCCGGTGTATGTGGTTGGTGCCCTAGCCACTGAGCTACAGGCACTGAGCCCCAAATCCTTATTTTGAAGGTAGAAGAGTCCATACAAGCATTTTATTCTAACTTACTTTCTTACAACATTTTTAACAGTTCCTACTTAATTCCTGGGGTCATCTATTCCATGGTAACTATTCTCTATGGGGCTCAAGTCCATTTTAATGGTGGGAATGCACTCTCTTTAATAATAAATATCATTAGTAACAAATAATGTTTAGTTTTATTTTGTTTCAGCTATCTTGAACTTTAACACTTTCTGATCTCTGTGTCAGACTTTGTCCAACATAATGAATTTCCTGATGCACTTCAATGTCATAAGATGTCCAACACTTTCTTTTTGTTGCATTTGTTTACCCATTTTGCTGTTGGGAGTCTGTCTGACATGTTTCCTGAGGTAGTACTGACTCTAGCCAACTGATAGCACAGATTTTATTTTTTCTATTTTTCAGCAGGCTGTGTGTTTTGGTATAAACAGGTAATTGTGGATTGTAGGAAAATGGACCATCCAAAATAAATGAGAGCTGGGGAGTATTCAGGTGGCAGAAAAATTAGATTGGAAAGGGTTAAGTTTGTGGCATTCCATTATTTAGTTGTTTAGTAATTACCAAATCTCCACTTTTTAGGATTACTACAAAAACATGTTTTCAGCATTATTTTCCAAAAAATTTCAAAATATTTTCTAATACAGTAAACCTAATTTTGTTATCTGAAAGTAATTTTATTTTAAATGTTACATCTAAAATAATTTGAGTTTATGAGATGTGACACTACCAGGGTCATAAATCATGTACTACTAATAGTTAACTGTGTCATCAGGAATAAAATGAAAATTGTTTAAAGAAATGAAAACTCAGGCGGCGCCTGTGGCTCAAAGGAGTAGGGTGCTGGCCCCAGGGGTGGCAGGTTCAAACCCAGCCCCGGCCAAAAACTGCAAAAAAAAAAAAAAAAAAGAAATGAGCACTCTACCTCTACTTAATTTCTAAACACTGTTAACAGAACGCAAAATAGAAAAAAACAACAAATTTCTCCAAAGACTTGAAATTTTAACCTTCATTCCTTGTGGCTGTAACATAATTGAACCATTCTTTCACACTTGCTACACCATGGGGTGGATTTTCATGGCGGCGCCTTGTTATCTTGGTTATTGTTGCCATAGGACTTTCCAATGCACCACATGGTTTGGTAACCATGGTATTATGACCCAGATGAAAATCTAGTGTTTGTACAATATATGTAGAATGATCACTAGAGCCTAGAGCAAAAAAGAAAAAAAAGATGTTTAAAGTAACAAACTAATTTAGATACAAGAAAACAGTTGTGGCTTCAGAGCAATAGATTCAGCTAAGTCATACATAAAGAAGCTATAGTTATATGTAGATAGCAAGGCAATAAAATCCAAGAATAAATGAGGAAAAATATCAAATAATTCACATATAATTCTTTTTTTAGTCATAATGGATTTGTCTCCAGTAAGATGACAAGCATCAACCATATTTTCCATCATCATTAAACAGTCGCATACCAGTGGGGGAGGGTCAGGGATAGTTTGTTTTCACATGTCCTTGACCCCCCCCCCTTTCCCCAACTGGTTTGTGACTATTTAAGAAACCACCAATTAGGAAATTAAAGCTCAAAGGAATTGTATTTAGAGGAAAAAACTCAGCCTTGGCCATACATTTTATAATATACTCTTGACTAGCAAGTAATTTCCTCACACTGATACTGTGTGTCTTTTCTTCATGGTGACTATAAGCATCATCATGACTATAGTCAGCAACAGCAGAAGGAACTTTAATTGCCCAAGTAAGAAATAAGGAGTAAGATAGCAAGTTCAGAAATAACCCTTTACCATGTTCCAGATATTATAGATACTGACTCATCAGCAGCGAACCCCTTAACATTTTAAATACATGAGGACAAACAGAGATGGACTTTAGAAATATTATAATAAAACAGAATATATGAGAAGGGAAAATTATTTTGTTATTTACGATCACATCAGAAGACAAGAAAAAGTAAAAGTTGGAAATGTGTCAATTTACCATCTTCCCAGATTTTCTGAGCTTCAGTCCAAAAAGCAATATTTGGTTCTTCTAAATGAAAAAGGGCCCAGGATTTTGAACGGAAATTTGGACCATGAAAACAAGCCAGTGTCATGTGATTTCCATGTAAGCTCATTGACCCTCCAAATTGCATTCCATCTTCTGGTAATGGAATCTGAAATAAGGATATGTGGCATCCTGATACCACCTTCAATACTCCAGGCCAATGTCGGTGATGAGCTGCATCAAGCACTGTAAGAAAATTTAAAAAACACATTTCCTGAAGTATAAGTGTCTTATGAGTGGGGAAAGAAGGCAGCAGACTACAGCTGAAAGTGACTCAAGTAAGGGATGAAAACAATGTCCAACAGCTGGTTAACATGAAACACTAATGAATAAGTAGTCTGGGGAAAGGCAGTGATGATGAACATATTTAAAGTAGTAACTTACTAATAAAAATTACAGCTCACACTTATGTTAATGATTTATAAAGAGTTTGCATTAAATTTTACATAATTCTCTGAATAACTCTACAAACTAGGTATGTCATCTTGACTGATTTCAAGTGAACAAGCAGAACAAAGAGGTTAGGTGAACCAGTGACCAGAAGACTGGGAAATCAAATGCAGACCCTCTGATTTTAAGTAATGCTTTTTACTCTTCTATACCTTTGCTACTCAAAGTGAGAACCAGCACCATCAGCAGCACCTGGCAATGTGTTAGATATGCAGACTCTTAAGTCCTACTATATCAGAATCTGCATTTTAATACAATCCACAGGTGATTCAGATGCACATTAAAGTTTGAGATGCGCTAATCAAACATGATTTCTATTTCCCACTTATTCCAATAGTGCCCCCCTTTTGGCTCTTCTCCACACATGCAGATCCAACCAAAGGAGCATGCATTGTATTTACTGGCATGTTTCCTTTAATCTAAAACAATTTCCTAAGCCTGCTTGTTTTTTATGACAATGCCTTTTTTTTTTAAAGAATGCAAGCCAGGTGTTTTGCAGAACATGCCCTCAATTTGTATACACCTGTTATCAATTCCAATTGAAAGAAATACATGGACCAGCAGGGGTGTTCAAACTTTTGTCTTCTCTGTGCAACTGGAAGAAGAAGAGTTGTTTTGGGCCACACCTTAAATACACAGACACTAATAAAAGCTGATGAGCACAAGAAAAATTTGTGCGTAATGTTTGTGGTATCTGCCATCACATATAAGAAAAAGGTCCTCACATTATCCACATGCAGCCTGCAAGTTTCAGGTTGAATACCTTGGCAGAGGGACAATGCAAATGATACTGCAAAGAAGCAACTAAAAGAAATGGAGAAGGTAGGACATTATTTAGGACAATTGGCCAGATGCCTTCAACAAGTCAGGTCATACAAAAAAGGACCTGCTAAATTATAAGAGAGTAAAGGAACAGAACCAGATTTAATCTGTGATGTTAGATTGTATATGCTGGTATGGACAAACCACTTGTAAAGGATATTTTTAGGCCAATTATGGAAATTTGAATGTGCTCCAAAAGCTAAAGAAGATACATAATTAGCAAAATGGAAAACCAAAGACTGTTGACTGGAAAAGGATATTAAAATGATAAGAATAGGGCCAGGTATGGTGGCTCAAGCCTATAATCTCAGCACTCTGGGAGGCTGAGGCAGCACTCACTTGAGTGCAGGACCTCAAGACCAGCTTGAACAAGAGTGAGACCCTGTCTCTACTAAAAATAGAAAAAAAAATTAGCTGGGCATTGTGGTGGATTCTGTCGTCCCAGCTACTCAGGTGGCTGAGGCAGGATAGCTTCAACATAGGAATTTAAGATTGTTGTGAGTAGGGTTGACACCACAGCACTCTAGCCTGGGCAACAGAGTGAGCTCTGTTTCGAAAAAAGGATAGACATGAATAGTATTTTGATTTAAAAACACACACACACACACACACATACATATATATGTAGATGCACAGAAAAATATCCAGAAGGATATGCCTTAATATTCAGAGTTAGAATTTCTAGGTGGAATGTGATGTTTTTATTTGTTGCATGTATGTACTTTCTAGTTTTTAACAATGTAAGCATGTATTATTTCTGTGATAATAAAATGTTATTAAAAAGTTATCTTCATCCTGACAACTTACCACTTTTACCTCTATCACCTCTAGCAAAAGCCATTATCATCTTTTGCCTTGGAGTCTTGTAATGGCTTCCTTGAAAATAGTAATATAATATTTATGTAACAGTGGTAATGGTAACTATTGCAATGGTTTCCTTTTTTCCATTCTTAACTGCCTACAGTCTTTTCTTCACACAGTAGCCGGAGTCATGTTTTAAAAACGAGTATTTTAAGAAAAGGTAAATCAGATATGAAATGTATTTCAGAACCTTCCAACAGTTGTCCATCATATTAAAAGTTTTATCTGTTGTGTACTTCTCTGATTTCATGTCCAACATTGTCCTCCTTGCTTATTCTGATCTGCCACCTTAATGGTCCTCAAATGAGCCAAGTGTGTTCCTACTGTAAAGTCTTGAACTGTCCAATGGTCCCTTATGTCCAGAACTCTCTTGCCCTAGATCTCAGTCTTGTCTTTCCATTCATTCAAATTTCCACTAAAAAGTCAATTTAGAAAAAAAGGCTTCTCTCATCATCCTTTCTAAAGTTGCTATCCTCACACCTTATTCTCTGTTGACTTCCCCTCATTTGTTCTTTTGTTTAGTACTTCTAACTAGAATTATATATTTAGTAAGTAAATTAATTTTGGTCTGTCTGTCCTATAGGAGGAGATATGGGAGGACAAGATGGAGGAAGGAGAGGCAGAGGAAAGTGCCCTCTTTAAGCATACATAAATTGAATATTTTATGAATAGTTTATGCTAAGTGTAGGTTAGGGAATGCAGATTGTGAATAAAGGAAGCTAAAAGCCAGACGAGGTGGATACTGAAGAGAGCACGTACACAGGAGACTACAATACATATCGGGAGCCCCTAAGCCTGTTGAACATGACAGCACAGGTCTTGAAAAAGAAGATGAGAAATGTCTTGCTGAGGCCTGACCTTCTCCCCTCAGAGCCTGTACAAAGGTCTCGGAGGACTTAATGAGCCACTACTAGAAAGTGGGAACAGTAGTGCAGCTGGCTTTCTGTGAAGAGAAACAATCTCTTGGAGTTGAAATAAGAAAAACAGTTTCTTTCTCTGCTCCAAATATGGCTATAGTCTCAGCCTATCTTCCCACAAAGACCTTGAGACTTAATGTAATTGCCTCTTTTGGTTGGTGTGTGTGTGATCACACCTGTTGTTTGCACTTGCATCCTGCTTCTAAATCCAGTTCCTTGTCCATTAAACTGTATCTCATTTCCCAAGTTTATAGATAACAAAGAATGGAATGTAAATAGTTATAAGAATGATGACATATAATGCAGTTTTTACTTTGCTCATTGACTTGCTAATCTGGCAATAATGTATATAATAAATACTGAGTTAACCCAGAGCAAAGGGCCTTCACTGTTCTTGCATTGTTGGTGTTGGTCCCCCGGACCCACTATTTTTAAATCCTACTCTGTGTCTTTGTCTTTATTTCCTTCATTCTCTAGTCCCCACCAAGCACTGGGGATACCCACAAGCTGTGTGCGGGCTGGCCACCCCTACACTGTCCCATTAGAATTTCATTGGAGTAGTGACTCTGTCCACCACTAGATCTCCTGTGCCTTGAATAGTGCTTAAGAATATGGCTACTGCTTAATAAATATCTGCCAATTGAATTGCTGACTGAAAATAATGATCTGCCTAGTATCACACAAATAATGAATCTAAAGTCAGATATTCTAACTCCATAGCCTATGCTTTAAAGCAGAACATGATACTGTTATAAATAGTGATATTCAAGAGCATGAAGTTGTTATAGTTGTAGATGCACTGTAGTAGGGGGAATAGATAATAAGTAATAACTTCTCAAATGATGGCCTCTAATTCTATTGGAAATATGGTCCTTTGCTGAGTGAATGGGATAAAGAGCCTATGGCCTATTTTGGAAGTACAGCATATAGATTATCATTTTCACCATTATTTTTAATTAAGAATGCAACATATCTAGTAAGAAATAAAGTATATATAAAGATTTAATTATAATTCTTACATTGTTCTTGTGAACTTTTCTCTAGGTTGTTAGTCACTGTCTTTGGTGGAAGATAAGGAACTGGTCCCCAAGTAGACAGAGCTCGTTTGCTGGTATCAAACTGTTGTGTGAAAAATTCCTGGAGCTTCATTCCTATTTTTATCAGGTCTGGTGTGGTTGATCTTGATATCATGACTTGAAAAATATCCCACTTCAAATCTCCATGGACAAAAATCTCACTAGAGTATAAAACAGAATCTTCATCATATGTTTTATAGAATATGCTTAAAAAGTATAAGAAAAATTATTTTTCCCATGTAGCATTTATATTACTTACATAATATAATAATATTTTTCAGGAAAAATGAATTGCTTGTGGGTTTTTTTTGCAGTTTTTGGCCAGGGTTGTGTTTGAACCAGCCAGCTCTGGGGCCGGCGCCTGCCCTACTTCTTTGAGCCACAGGCACTGCCCTGTGTTTTTTTTTTTTTTACTGGAAAATATGTTAGGGACAGTCATGTAAAGTGTTCAGAAAGTAATGTCTTAATAAATACCTCTTATCAGTTATGCTTGAGTCCAGTGTATTATACAGGTTTACTTTCCATTCATCTTGAAGCTTAAGATCGGCATTACTGAAGATACCCATGAGGATACTTGAGCCCATGTAATCAACACGAGCTTCAGTAGAACCCATAGTAATCTGAATTTTGTGATTGGGCTGCTGATTAGGATGTTCAGAAATATGAGCTAAAATAGAAAAAATAATTTTCACCAGAAATGTCTATGTGAAAACTCATCAGAATCAATTTCCAAAAATTTCTTTTTAAGATTTTTTTTTTGGTAGATATGTTAGATCAATTGTAAAATTTCAACATACCAACCATCTCCAAAGCATTGACATCTATGGTACCTCCAACTACTCCTCCTTTTGAATCTAACTGTGATCTTCCCAGACCAACAGACATGCTAATCTCTCGATCACGATTACTGCCAACTGAGAGACGGCCCTGGCTCTTCAAACCACTAGTTGTCCAACTAGAAAAAGGAAGAAATTTTATTAATTAGATAAATGGCTTCTAATGTCATGAATTAAAACAGAATTTAAATTAAAAACAAGTTAAATTATATTATTTAAGTAAAAGATCAGGTTTGACAATGAAACATTTCTTACAAAAACGATGTGGTAAATATTTGCATACTAACTAACATTGCTGATGGTTTGAACCTGCCACCTCCAGTATGTGTGGCCAGCGCCCTACGCCTTTGAGCCACAGGTGCTGCCCGATGATGATTTCTTCCTACGTAGAAAATTACTCCAACTTCCTTATAACATTTCCTCTTTTTAGAACACATATTTCATGCTTTTATATTATAATATCCTTAGAATTAAGCCATTTTCAGTATAAAACCATTTATATCTTTTAGCTACTATCTTTACTTTCTCAAATATTTCATCATTAAAAAAGATTTAGAATTGCTTTATTACAATATAAGAAAAATTACAAATAATGATTAAATATATTTTCTTTGGATATGAATAGCTTACGTTGTATTGCCCATTACATTACTCATATTCATTTGAACGTTTAATTGCTTCAAGTTGATAGCAAAAACGACAAGTGTTTCCCATGGGGTCCCTTGTTGGCTTGTTGCTTTGTTTGATTTGTTAAAAGGAGTTGATGTTTTTGAAAGTGAATCTAAAAATACAAAAATAAAATAATGTTCATTTACATAAGTGTCAAACCAATTATAAAGCAAAAACAACTTTTATCACTATACCCCGAAAGTAAAAATATGCTATTCTTGTATAATGTTTAACAGTTGTCATACTGACTCTAAAATAATAGTTACCATTTATTGAATGGTACTGGCAGCCTTATTTCTTGAAAGTTCATAAAATTCTGTATGGTCCTCTGAAAGATGAGGAAATTGTAGGGTGCATGGGGTATAGAAGCAGAGACCATTTATCACCCTGGGCTTTTTCATAACCAATGAGAAAATCGTAAGGTGCTTCTGCCAAACAGAAGCCTCATAGATAGGATCATTCTGAATATGGAGGCCAGATGAGGTTGCCTATCTTTTTGTTGTTATTGACTCAGTATATATCTTGAATCCTACATTTGGTCATTATACTTTAACCTGGCCTTGTGATAAGAACTGAACCATTCATTTCTATACATTTGAGTACAAGTACAAGGCCATGGCTAAGTATATAAAAAGTTGAGATAAACACTAACTAAATAAAAGGATGAATGAATAGAAATATTAACTTTTTCAGTATCCAAGCATCTTTTGGGACCTTCACAATAATACAGGCTTATTTCTAAAAATAACTTGTACTATATGGAAAACACTAACAATATGCTAATTTCTCTCTCCCTATCCCTTTGCAAAGCTACTTACCAGCTATCTGTCTCTCCTGGTGGCAATGTTATGAAGTGTTTGTTGTTTTATTAGTTTTGGGTCCCCCCCCCCCAATCTATCATAAAAAGCCAAAATGTGTATCTTGGGCTAGGGCTAGGGCTGAAATCTGGGAGTAAGTAAGATTTTTATCTTGGGAACACTGGAGGACTACTAATAACAAAAAAACGTAGTGTTACCTCTTCGAGGAACTGAAGAATCAGATACACTCCTTGATCTTATGGAAGCTGGAGATTTTAGGTTTTGTGCTGCTGTCCCTGGTGACATGGTGCTGTTTGTCATATGCTCATTGAACACATTAGGTGACTGAGGCATGTGAGTAAAGGAGGCTGACTGACTTGGCTGCTCCCAGGTCTTGCAGTAAGCTTTTCTTGATGATTCAGGGGAAAGGTGCTGACTTACCCCCTCAATAGAATCAGGTGTTCCTGGACCAGATGCTAGTAGAAAAGTGAAAAACAAAAAAAAATCCAAAGTAGCTGGGTAAAAATTGCCATGATATAAAATAGTTTCACCCAGCTATCATTTCTAATCATATTACATATTCTTTCTAGGTCTCTGTTAAGCAACTATATTGAAATATATAGTTTTCAAAAAACATTACAGTATTTTATTTACTTCTCAGAGAAACTCCCTGAGAAGGGCAAAACAGGTATTCTGGTCTCAGTTTCCAGGTGATGTAATAGACTTAGACCTAGGGTTTCCAATATTTTCTACTGTATGATTGTATCATGCTCACTCTACTTTTTACTTCCATAACTCTCTCTTGAGCTCATTACTACAACAATATTCAGGCCTAAGAGACAAATGCAGGCAAAGTGGTAGCATGTACCCACCACTTTCCTTTTTCTATGTTTATTTAATAATGATTAACTTGGATGGTTAAATGTCTTTCTGCATTTCCATATTTTATAAGATTACAGGGTAATAATTATAGAATAAAGTGTCAGCTAGAATGGAATCTTCAAAAGGATAAGGCATTGGTGTGTTTGATTCTGTGATATATCCCCAGTGATAATGTCTCCTCCAGTGCTTGGCATATCATAGGGGCCCAATAGACAATTTTTAAATAAGTGAATGAGTCACATGGTGCAACTTAATCAAACAAGACCAAGTTTATTATCATGGATTTTGTTACTATTAGAACCAAAATTTAAAGCAACCTGATTGTAATTATATAACAAGCTTACTTGGCAAATTTATAGTTTGGTCTCCGAGGAACAGACGTCTTGCAATACTTCTCCTATACCATGCTCTTGGAAAGGCCAGAATTTCACTGAGTCGACGCATATCATATTTAAAGGAGGCAGACCCTATATCACAAACAGCTGACATATAAACAAAATTTGTTAGAACATTTCCAAAACCTTTAATATTTTCAGATGGTAGGTATATCTACATAGTATATCAGCTAACTGACTACCAGATCCTTCATCTAAATGTCCTGTAGGGACTTTTTCTTTATTTTCTAAGTTAATAGCCTCACTGGTTCTTCAGTATTTAAGCTAAAAGTTTGAGGCATTTTTGTCTCCTCTATTGTGCCTTATACCTTGTGGATTCTCTTACATTGCTCTTGAAACCATTTCCCTTTACCTTTTTGTCCTCAACCTTGTGGATTCTCTTATATTGCTCTTGAAACCATTCCCTTTTCTCCTTTTTAACAGTTATAATTCAGGCCTTCATCTACTATTGCTTGTTCTACTTCAGCAGCCTCCTCAAGGAAATTTTTTCTCCTATCTTTTATGCTGTCCTTGGCTCTCTTTCTAAAACACCACTCTGAAGCTTCAATTTCTTAAAAACCTCTAATGATTCATTACTGCCCAAAGGATCAGAACCTGATTCTTCTGTCTGGCATATTGAGTCACACCACAATCTGATCCTGGTCTATCTTATCAGCTTTCCCTCTTACCATTCCTGTCTCCTTCTGTTCATACCTACTTTGTATAACCAATTAAATGTTCAGTTATACCCTATGCTTCAGCCACAGTGAAATGAAGTATGACCCCACAGCATAATTTGATGCTTCTGTGCCATTAAATGCCATGTTGCTACTTCCAAAAACATTCCTATTCCTATTTTTAAGATCTGGCCCAAATATTATTTCATTTATGAAGCTTTCTCTGATCTCCCATATAAAACATAGTTTGTTTCTTCCTCTTTATATAAACCTCCATTTCATTTATAATCTTGCACTCATTTATTTGTCTACACATAAGACTATGCCCTATTCATGCCTGCTCCCCTCAATCACCTAGCAATCTCTGAAAAAGGGTCACTGTAAAACACAGGCTTAATATTTGTTTGTTGAATAAATATTGGGCTAAGTGAATGTACTATATTTATTTATTTATTTATTTTCTTTTTTTAAAATTAAATACATGTATTTTATTATTCTTCATTACATTATTTACTCCCCCCACCACCCAGTGGTAAGACAGAATTTATTTACAGGAAAGAATAATTCAAGTGGGGAGAGAGATGCTCTCTCCGTTTCTCTCCCGGTCTTTTCCCATCTCCTCCTTTAGGCCTTTATATTTATTTAATAATTGTAAAAGTTTTCACACACTTAGCACTCTGAATTCTTCAAAATGTTCCATATACATTACTTTAAATATCCAGATCATAATGCAAAGAAAATGAGTAATTTGTCTATAAATATACAGCTAGTTATAAAGCTAGCAATACATATATACACAATTCAAAATATACTAACTAAAAACTTTCTAATGTTACTCATCCTTATTTAGTATTTTAAGCATTTATAATTAGAAAAACAAACAAAAACAAAAAGTTAGAACTTTTACCAATTCATGGTAGAGAAGTGTTGAAGAAAAGCAACATTTAGTGATTTAATGAGGCATATTTTGCCCGTTGGGTGACATGTCTATCCATTTATCTAGAAATCATATTTCTAACCTTGTACTAGAGTCAGATAGTACAGTAGGCTAGACTTTTACTCTTCTTCTAAATAAATTTTTATCACTGAAAGCTTAACATTAAGTGTACTTAATAGTTAAACACTGTTAAAATAGAGGCCATTATTTAATTATGGAAAGCAATATTTTAATTAAAAAAACAATGAAATTGAATACCAGATATATTTATTAATGTAGTGTCCATTTTGCTTGCAGACTTGCTTACAGATGGACTTTCAAAAAATGAGGCACCTCCTGAACGCCTTATCCGAGACAGACTCACTTTTACAAATTCAAGGTTTATGCTAAGAGAATCTTTTCGACCAGTGACTGAAGTGGGTTCCTCATCTACATTCCCTTAAAAGAAAAGGCAAACAAAAAGTCCTCAAATCTATATACACATATACACAGAGTTGTCTATTATAATTAGATAAAAATTATCATTGTAATATGCCATCAACTAAAATCACTTGAGGTAAAAATGTAAGCATCATGATCTAATGAGTGTTAGCATTCCTAGTTTAATAGGTTCAAGCCCATAAATAAAACTGGAGCTCATAAATAAAACTCAAATTAACATGAAGTATATGTTATCATTATTTGTCTAAATACAAGTTAAGAGATAATTCACTAATAACAAGATCTTATGCATTTTTAGGGGTTCACCTGTACTTTAAAATGCCAATGAAATTTAATTTCACTAAAAAACTAACTTTAAAAGTCTTATTTAAATTAACAAACACAATGCATACACTTTAAAATGTTAATTTTTATACAATTTCTTATACAAATAGACAATGATTTGGGAAGATATTTAAACATGTAAGTAACATAAGTAACTTCCGTTATCCAGGGATAACTGTGCTGTTTATATCATTTATAAAATAGTCTGAATTTTAGGTTCTTAATTTTTCAGAAATTCTTACTGCATATTTCTACTTAATGAGTAGGGACAAGATAGATATCATCAAAAGGAAAAATATAAAAATCTTCTGATTTTAGTTATATCCATTATTAAAAGTATTATGATTTATGAAAGGAAAGCTTGAAAAGATGTTTGAAAAGGTTGAAAAAATAAAAGATACTATTCAACCATTACAAAAAGATGGAAATTTTGTATCTTTTGTTACAACTTGGATGGATTCAGAGAACATTCTCTTAAGTAAAATATCATAAGAATGGAAAATCAAGCATCCCATGTACTCAATATTAAGTTGAAACTTGGCAGATTAACAATAATGGCCAGAATGAGAGAAAAACTCAATTAAATTCAAGAAAGAAGGAGAGGAGAGGGGGTTTGGTAAGTTCCCACCTAACAGGTACAATGTACTGTTAAATGGTACACTTCCTGGGTGAAAGACACAACTACAACCCTGACTTTACCTTACAAACACAATGTAACCTCATATTAATCTGAAATAAATTTAACAAAAAAAGAGTTTATTTAAAAAAAAGATGCTGTGTATTTTAAAAAGACATAAATATGCAAAGTATACCTAATCCTCCTGATCCAGGTGTAAGGCCAGCAGTTTTTTGTTTTCCTGCTCCATATGGATGAAATACATAAAGGGAAAAGTCGGACATGCATGCAGTGAAGCTCAAGCCAGATGAACTACTGCTGGAACTGGTTAGATCTGACTGACTACTACTATGTCGACTTCTGCCAAGAGGGCTGCCTAATCCTGACGAACCTACAGTGAATACAAGAAATTCAGAATATTTATAAGCAGCAAGAAAATAATAGCCAGTCATAATATGTTCTTGAGAACCAAACAACTTCAGTAAAACGGAACCATATTAAATGATCAACAGATTCAAATTTTTAAATTTGAAATGAGGACTTAGACTTATTTTCTAATTAATTTACATTATAAACCAGGGTTGAATAGTCTGTTAATTTTTAAAACAATTATTTATACATATGTTTGGTTTATGTACCAACCTACTGTATGGTTTCCTATTTATTTTCTCCTTTGTTCCACTGGAAGCAGGCAGTGGGAGCGTCAGGTTCAAGCAAAGAGAAAGGAGAACACACTAAAAAATCTGTATCAAAAACCTGGATTCCACATTTTAGTAAATGGCAGTGGAAATACAGTAAGGTATGCAAGTGCAGAAAGCAAAAAGGTCTTTTTCTCTTAGAGAGCTACATGTCCCTACTGGCAACATTTATCAGCAATGGACAAGCAAATTCCAAATAAACTTTAACATAAGAAATGAGATCTCTTGAATAGAACATTATAGAATTTTGCTGCTGATTCCAAAATTTATCTCCAGATTAGACTTTGGATTTATGTATGTACAACTGTCTACTTGACCTCCTAATAGAATGGGTCAGAGGTATTTAAAGTTTTTCATGTCCAAAGCTGTACTCTTGATCTTTTTCTTTGCATTTGCTTTTCTTCCAGTGTTCCCTACCATCAGTAAGTGAACACTTCATGAAAATAGCTCAGACAGAACCCTGGGAGTTACTTGTCATTCTTTCTACTTCTGACTCTCTGTCATGCAATTTATCACGATGACATTTCTATATCTCACATACACATAAAATAAAGTATATCTATTTCCCTACATCTCCATCTGCTATTTTAGTTTAAACAATCATTGACTGTGTTAAAATGGATAACTGCTCTTCTTGCTTCATTCCACTCTAATCAAGTGCCACACTGTAGCTGAACTGGTCATCTAAAAGTATAAATTGGAATCATGTCCATCTAATTCTCTACTTTAACCTACCTGCCAGGGGTTTCTCCACATGATCTGGCTCTTTCCTATCTCTTTAAGTCTAAACCTTTCTTACACCAGCTTCCATTATAATAGTATTTTTTTCTTTTTGTTTCACAAAGTTGACAAACATTTTCCTGCTTCATGGGTTTTATATTCTCTATTGTAGTGTTCATTCCCCTAACTCTCTGCTTGGCTAACTTACACTCACCAACTTCACGTTTCCATTTAAAATAAGCTTGTTTGTTTGGCTATTAATTGCATCTCTAAATTGGGTTTAATTTCTACATTAGCCAGGACCATGTTTATTAGCTCAGTTCACTATAGCATACCTAACCCCTAGCACTGATCCAGACCACACGGACATTCAGTAAAGATCCTTTGAAAGAATGGATATTGTTATAATCTATATATTTCCTATATATTTAGTTTCATCATCATTCCTTGAATATTTTTTGATGCTAAAATGAGGGGTACTATTCATTTTTGTTATTTTCTAAAATATCACAAAATGTGGGCATAAAACAGAGTTTTTCATTTTAAATTTCTTTCACTATCCTCATATAGTGCATATATACTGCTATAATATTATAATAATTTAGGTGCTAATAAGTTATGTGACTTTTATTGTTAAGACAAAGTTGAACATTCCAAACAAGAAATGAACAAAGGCATATATTATCTCCCCTTCCCAACAAATAGACAATAAAGTAATAGAAAACAAAATGAAACAATGAAATCCCATGGTAACCCATCACACTGACTGTGATTAAAAATAAATTTAAAGCTGTTTTGGGAATAACATGATGAACTGCTATCCATACACATGTGGTGAGAGTGCAGAAATCTTACAGTCTTGTCAGAGATTAAAAGTATCAAATACTTTAAAAACGGTCATACTTGATAGGGAGGAGGTGGTGAGCTGGATACACTGTATGTTCTGGAGTGGTGGAAATCTCATGAATTTTTCAGGTGAATGCTCCTGGCTGGGACTGGTTGGCCACTCAGAGAGGTCCAGGATGGGAGGAAGCCTTTCTTGAGTTTGCAGTAGTTAGGGGAAGCTATACATTGAATGGAAAGCTTGGAAGAGTGGGTGGACTAGAACAGTATACAACAACCAGATGCAAATGCTAATTAGAGTGGATTTGCCATAGGTTTGGTGGCTTTTGAGGCAGCCATATTGAGAAGGTCTGGGAGATCAGGGGGCTGCCATTGTGGGAAGGTCACAAGAAGGTCTTAGCAGGGGCCTAAAGCGCAACTGTCTTAATTCTGCCTGCTGGGATCAGAACTCCACTCTTGGGATAGATTGAGGGACTCCTGCACCCCACAGGACCGAGACAGGGGGCACTGTGACATCTGCCTCTGGATGAGAACTGAGAGAGGGGGCACTGTGACATTTGCCTCTGCCTCTTGTGAGCTTTAAGATCCCAACTGGCAGGGTGTGAAGGCTGAGGAAACAATCAGGTGATCACCAAAGGTATCTAAGTTTCGAATAAGGACCATAGAGGTTGCTGGCTGTCCTCTCTGTAACCTAAAAAACCCACAACACCACCTGGTATCCTGGTGACACATTGGAACATACCGTCATCAACAGCAAGGACTTCTGTTTGAAACAAAGGAGGCAGTGAGAAGTAAAAAAGGAAGACAAGGTGAACAAGAAGAAAGAACATATGAGGAGGAACCAACAGAAAAATTCAGGCAACATGAAAAGCCAAAATAGAGGAACTCTCCCAAGGGACCATAAGGTAGCTACTGCAGAAGACTCCACCTACAAAGATTTAATTGACTTGACAGAAAGAGAATTTAAAATATGGATTATCAAGACAATAAAAGGTATGGATGGGAAAGTGGAAAGATAGAACCAAAAGTCAGAAAAGAGATGTGTAAACTATAGAAAGGCTATGGCAGAGCTTAAGGAAATGAAGGAGAAAATCAGGGAATATAAAGATGTAGTAGAAAGTATCAGAAATAGGTTAGATCCATTACTCAGAAATAAAAACAAAGCAGGAAGAATCACACTACCAGACCTCAGATTATACTATAAATCAATAGTGAAAAAAACTGCATGGTACTGGCACAAAAACAGAGATGTAGATGTATGGAACAGAATAGAGAACCAAGAGATAAACCCAGCTACTTACTATTATTTGATCTTTGATAAACCAATTAAAAACATTCAGTGGGGAAAAGATTCCCTGTTTAACAAATGGTGCTAGGTGAACTGGCTGGCGACCTGTAGAAGACTAAAACTGGACCTACACCTTTCACCATTAACTAAGATAGACTTTCACTGGATTAAAGGTTTAAACTTAAGATGTGAAACTATAAAAATACTAGAAGAAAGTGCAAGGAGAAAACTTGAAGAAATTGGCCTGGGTGAATACTATATGAGGAAGACCCCCCCCCCCCGGCAATTGAAGCAACACTAAAAATACATTACTGGGATCTGAGCAAACTAAAAATCTTAAATACAGCCAAAAATACAGTAAGTAAAGCAAGCAGACAGTCCTCAGAATGGGAGAAGATAGTTGTAGGTTATGTCTCTGACAAAGGTTTAATAACCAGAATCCACAGAGAACTCAAATGTATTAGCAAGAAAAGAACAAGTGATCCCATCTCAGGGTGGGCAAGGGACTTGAAGAGAAATGTCTCTGAAGAAGACAGGCACACAGCCTACAGACATATGAAAAAATGCTCTTAATCATTAATCATCAGAGAAATGCAAATCAAAACCACTGTGAATCATTTAACTCCAGTAAGATTAGCCCACAGCACAAAATCTCAAAATTAGAGACGTTGGCGTGGATATAGTGAAAAGGGAACACTTCTGTACTGCTGGTGGGAATGCAAACCAATACGGTCCTTTTGGAAAGACGTTTGGAGATCACTTAGGGATCTAAAAATAGACCTGACATTTGATCCTGCATTTCCTCTACTAGGTATATATCCAGAAGACCAAAAATCACTTTATAACAAAGATATTTGCACCAGAATGTCTACTGCAGCCCAATTCATAATTGCTAAGTCAGGGAAAAAGCCCAAGTGCCCATCAACCTATGAATGGATTAATAAGTTGCAGTTTATGTACACCATGGAATATTATTCAGCCTTAAAAAAGATGGAGACTTTACCTCTTTCATGTTTACATGGATGGAGCTGGAACATATTCTTAGCAAAGTATCTCAAGAATGGAAGAAAAAATGTAGTGAAGGCTATGTTAACCAGTTTGATGAAAATATTTCAAATGGTATATAAAACCAGCACATTGTACCCCATGATTGCATTAATGTACACAGCTATGATTTGATTAAAAAAATAGGTTAGACCATGGAGAAGAAAGAACTGCAGAGCTAGAGGATAACGTTTTCAAGTTAACCCAGTGTAGTTAAGGAGGCAGAAAAGAAGAGAAAGAAAGCAGAGCAGGAGCTTAGAGATTCCATGAGGCATTCAAATATATGAATAATAGGGATTCCCAAAGGGGAAAAGATTGTCACAAAGGAATGAAAGCCCTACTGGAGACTAACATAACTGAAAACTTCCTAAGTTTTACTAAAGACCCCAACACATTCCTTCAGATGGATATTGAACCTGGGTCATCTCAACTCAGAGTCTCTCCAAAACACATTGTAATGAACCTATCCAAAGTCAAGATGAAAGAAAAAATTCTGTAATCTTCCAGGAGCAGGATGAGAACAGACTTTTCAACTGAAATCTTCCAATCCAGAAAAGCATGGTCATCTACTTCAACATTCTTAAACAAAACAATTTTCAGCCCAGAATTCTGTATCTTTTTAAACTAAGCTTTAAAACTGATGGAGAAATCAAATCTCTTGTGGATATACAAGCACTGAGGAAATTAGCCACAAGACCAGCTCTACAGGAAATACTTAGACCTATTTTCAACACTGACCACCACAATGGACCACCAGCAAGGTAAACACCTAGAAGCTAAAGGTCAAAACTTAGCTTCCCAATGGTGCAAAGGATAAAGCTACATAACAGACTTTCATAAAATAAGATGAATACAACTCTACCACACTTATCAAATGTCAATGGACTGAATTCACCACTGAAGAGGCATAGGTTGGCTGACAGGATAAAAAGGCACAGACCATCCATAAACTGTCTCTAGGAGACACACTGAGCCTTGAAGGACAAATCAAGACTCAGGGTTAAAGGATGAAAAACAAAATTTCAAGCAAACGGAAATCAGAAGAAAGGAAGGATTGCAATCTACAAGTGGATTTAAAGCAACTAAAGTTAAGAAAGACAAAGATGTCACTTTATACTGGTCAAGGAACAATACAACAAGAAGACATTTCAATTTTAAATATTTATGTACCCAACTAAAATGCTCCCAGATTTATGAAACAGACCTTGATGGGTCTGAGCAATATGATATTCTATAAAACCATAATAGTCAGGAACTTTAATCCCCTCTGATAGAACTGGACAGATCCTCTAAACCAGTGGTTCTCAACCTTCCTAATGCCGCGATGTATTTTCATTGTTACAAAGGGGTTGTGACCCACAGGTTAAGAACTGCTGCTCTAAATAGAAACTAAATAAAGGTACAAAGGACTTCAATGTGACCCTAGCACAAATGATATTAACAGACATTTACAGAACACACTATCCCAAAGGTAAGGAATATACATTTTTCTCATTAGTCTATGATACATACTCCAAAATTGACCACATCCTAGGATACAAATCAAACATCAGCAAAATTAAAAGAATAGAAATTATACCTTGTATCTTCTCAGACCACAAGGCAATAAAGATGAAACTCAACTCCAACATAAATGTTCATCACCACACAAAGACTTGGAAATTAAACAACCTTATGCTGAATGATATTTGGATTCAGGAAGAGATAAAAGAGGAAATCATTAAATTCCTAAACACAACAACAACAGAGACACAAGTCACCAAAAACAGTTTTAAGAAAGAAATTTATTGCATTAGATGCCTACATGTGAAAAAAAACCAGAAAGACAGAGCATCAACAAACTCATGAATCAGCTTGGCCTTATAGCTCCGTGGTTATGGTGCCAGCCACATATACCAGGGCTGGTGGTTTTGAGTGTGGCCTGGGTCTGCTCAACAACAATGACAACTACAACAACAACAAAATATCTGGGTATTGTGGTAGGCACCTGTAGTCCCAGCTACTTGGGAGGCTGAGGCAAGAGAATTGCTTGAGAGTTTGAGGTTGCTGTGAGCTGTGACACCACAGCACCCTACCAAGGGTCTCTGGGGGAAAAAAATCAAAAAACAACAAAAAAAAAAACTCCTGAACCATCTTATACAATTGGAAAAAGAAGAACAATCTAATCCCAAATCCAGTAGAAGAAAAGAAATAACCAATATTAAATCACAGATTAATGAAACTGAAAACAAATTATTCAGAAAATTAATGAATCAAAAAGTTGTTTTTTTAGAAAAATAAGTGAAATCAATAAACCTTTGGGCAGAACAACTAGAAACAGTGAAGTAAAATCTCTAATAACTTCAAACAGAAGTGATAAAGGGGAAATAATAAATACCAAGGAGATATAAGAGATCGTCTCTGAATACTATAAGAAACTCTATGCCCAGAAATTTGACAATGTAGGAAAACAGACCAATACCTGGAATCACATCCTCTCCCTAGACTTAATCAAGAAGAAAGAGATCTCCTGAATGGACCAATTTCAAGAACTGAGAGCAAAGAAAAAATTAAAAAAATCTCCCAATAAGAAAAAGCCCTGGTTCAGATGACTTCTCACCAGAATTCTATCAACTCTTCAAAGAAGAGATTAGAGGCAGAGTGCAGAAATTATTTTAAAAAATTGAGAAGGAAGGAATCTTTTGCAAAGATTCTATGAAGCAAACATCACCCTGGTATCAAAACTGGGAAAAGACCAGTCCTAAGAGGGAAATTAGGGCAGTGCCTGTGGCTCAGTAGGTAGGGTGCTGGCCCCATATACCAAGGGTGGCTGGTTTGAACCCGGCCCTGGCCAAATTGCAACAAAAAAAATGGTGGGATATTTTGGTGGGCACCTGTGGTCTCAGCTACTTGGGAGGCTGAGGCAAGAGAATCGCCTAGGGACATGTGTTGGAGGTTGCTGTGAGCTGTGTGATGCCACGGCATTCTACCAGGGCAATAAAGTGAGACTCTGTCTCTACAAAAAAAGAAAGAAAAAAAAAGAAGAGGGAAATTTATTGCCTTAGATACCTAATTTGAGTAACAGAAAGACAGTGCATCAACAAACTCATGAAACATCTTACCGAATTGATGGTTCCGTAGGAAAATATTAGACCAATTTCAGTAATGAATATATTTGCCAAAATTCTGAATAAAATCCTAACCAATAGATTATAGCCACACACTAAAAAAAAAATCATTCATCATGACCAAGTTGTTTTCATCCCAGGGATGCAAGGCTGGTTTAACATATACAAGGCCATAAACTTAATTCACCATATCAACAGAAGCAAAAATAAAGACCATATGATCCTCTCAATAGATGCAGAAAAAGCATTTGATAAAATTCAGCATCATTTTCTAATTAGAACACTTAAGAATTTAGACACAGGTGGCACATTTCTTAATCTGATTGAAGCCATCTATGACAAACCTACAGCTAATATTATTTTGAATAGAGTAAAACTGAAAGCTTTTCCACTTAGAACTGGAACCAGACAAGACTGTCCTCTATCGCCACTGCTATTTACACAGTAAGTTCTAGTCAATACGATCTGGCAAAAGAATAAAGGGCATCCAAATGGAAGCAGAGGAGGTCAAACTCTCCCTCTTCACTCACGATATGATCTTATACCTAGAGAATCCTAAAGACTCTACCACAAGACTCCTGGAAATGATAAAAAAAAAAATATAGCAATGTCTCAGGATATAAAATCAATGTCCACAAATCAGTCCCCTTTGTATACGCCAGTAACAGCCAAGATGAGAAGCTAATCAAAGAGACAATTCTCTTCACAGTAGTAGCTTCAAAGAAAATGAAATACCTAGGAATATACACAAGAAAAGAGGAGAAGGACCTTTACAAAGAAAATTATAAACCCTAAGAAAAGAAATAGCACAGGATATTAACAAATGGAAGAACATACCATGCTCATAGCTGGGAAGAATCAACATTGTGAAAATGTCTATACTACCCAAAGAATGTACAGATTCAATGTAATCTCCATTAAAATACTATCATCATACTTTCAAGATTTAGAAAAAATAATTCTTTGTTTTGTATGGAACCAGAAGAAACCCTGTATAGGCAAGGCAATTCTTAGTAATAAAAACAAAGCTGGGGGTATCACCTTACCTAGACTATACTAGGCCTATACTACAAGGCCATAGTGATCAAAACAGCAAGATATTAGCACAAAAACAGAGACAGTGATATTTGGAACCGAACAGAAAACCATGAAATGAAACTAACCTCTTATAGCCACCAGATCTTTGATAAACCAAATAAGAATATACACTGGGGAAAAGAATCCCTATTCAATAAATGGTGCTGGGAGAAATGGATAACCACATGTGAAAAACTGAAACTAGACCTACATCTCTCATCACTTACGAAAATTGATTCAAGATGGATAAAAGATTAAAAAAAAAATGGTCACATCCTCTAGCCTAGAAATTCTACCTTTAAAAATGTATCCTAGCAACTCAACGGGCTAAGGCGCCAGCCACGTACACCTGAGCTGGCGGGTTCGAATCCAGCCTGGGCCCACCAAACAACAATGATAGCTGCAAAAAAAAAATGGCCGGGCGTTGTGGCTGTGCCTGTAGTCCCAGCTACTTGGGAGGTGGAGGCAAGAGACTCGCGTAAGTCCAGGAGTTGAAAGTCGCTGTGAGCTGTGATGCCAATGCACTCTATCCAGAGTGACAGCTTGAGGCTCTGTCTCAAAAAAAAAAAAAAAAAAAAAAATTTATCCTAGGACTACATCTTTGTTTATGAATGTTTATGTACAAAGATGTTAATTTTAATACTATTTAAAAAACAAAAAAACTCCAAAGAAACCCAGGGAATGTCAAGTGTATGAACAAAATGATGAATTATTATACAGCTATTAAAGTCATTTTAGAAATAAATATTTAATAATTTGGGAAAAATACCTTTGATATTTAAAATTTTAAAAAGTTACATAGCAGAATAAGACATATTTTATTTTTGCCTGGGAAAAAGATTGCAGTACTACAAAAATGCTGTAGAGGAAGAATTGATAACACTGGTCATCTAAGATAAAGAGATATTATTTCTTATTTTTATTTCATATTTAGTACTTTTCCATTTTCTGCATTACCTATAAAGAACAATGAGTTACTTTTACCATCAGAAAATGTGTTTTCAAAAGCCAATCCTACCACATCAATATTTTGTTGACAACAGAACTCCAGCAGCAATATTTTGGAGCTAAGTATGTAAGTGTTCAATGATAGTTGACCACAGCAACAAAAACTGTATTTCTAAGAAATCAATTTTTGTTTTAAATTGCTATTTAAAAAAAATATGCTACTTAACATAATTTTATTTCAATTTGATAGGAAATTCTTATAAGGTAGCACTATATCTCTTATTTTCCATGGGTAACACTGATTATACTTACATGTAAAATGTAACTTAATATAAAATATTCGGAAGTACTTGAATGTGTGATTATAATTACATCATAGTACTTGAGGTGTGCACATTGAAAGCCAACACCAAAATGCCACCTTCCAGTTGTTAAAAATACAGACTAAAGTATTCAAGATTAGGTAACACATGAAATATACTCAAAACTTTGATTTGCTATAGATTTTTTAAATGAATACTCTAATCCGGAAATGTTCTCCTTTTCTAAATGTATTAAAAATATCTATTAATTACTATTAAATTATCTATTTAAAAATAGTATTTGACTTTATACCAGAAGAAGAAAAGGATATTTCTATACCTGGTATTCCAGTTTTGTTAGCAGAGGTCTTTGTTCCACTCTGAGTAGCATTACCTGCTGGGGATAAAGTCTCTGCAGGGTATGTACTCCCTAACGTCTCCAGTTCTCCTCGATTTGAAGAAAACACCAAGTCCAGAGATGGCAGCTTTAGCATGCATTCTACTCTTGATACTGGTAAACAGCTAAACTTGATCTGTGAGGGCTAAAAATAATAGCCAAAAATAAGGTTTTCTAGGAACTGCATGGTTAAAACATTTTCATATTGGATAAAAGTTACATTTGATTTTCATCTCTATTCATTATACTAAATTATCATGTTTTCTCATTTGACACTATTTTTTTTTGAGAAAGGTTCTCACACTCTGTTGCTGGGGCTGGGTGCAATGGCATTATCATTGCTCACTTCAATCTCAAACTCCTGGGCTCAAAGGATCCTTCTGACTCCCAAAGCGCTAAGATTGTAGGCATGAGACACTACAAACGGCCTTCATTTGACACTTAAAGGTCCTCAAACTATGGCCTGCAGGCCACACGCATTGGTGTGAATTGTATTTGTTCCTGTTTTGTTTTTTTACTTCAAAATAAAATTTGTGCAGTGTGCATAGGAATTTGTTCATAGTTTTTTTTTTTTTTTAAACTATAGTCTGGCCCTCCAACGGTCTGAGGGACAGTGAATTGGCCCCGTTTAAAAAGTTTGAGGACGCCTGCTTTTATTTTGTGTTTAATATCCTAGTGCTTTCACATAGAAGCATGATATATAAATCAAAACTTGTTGTAAAAATGGCATTATTTCAAAAAATTAAGTATTTAAGGATCCATCTCTGAACAATAAATCTAGTTGACCCTTGAACAACATGGGTTTATTCTGATCCACTTACATACAGGTTTTTTCCAACCAGAGGTGGATTAAAAACACAGTATCCCAGGATATGGAGTTCTCATACACAGAAGGCTGTTTTTTTTTTTTTTGTGTATGTGGATTTCTCAAGGCTGACCATGGGTCTGTGGTATGCACGAATTTTGGTACATGGGAAGAAGGAGTGGTTCTGAAACTAATCCCCCAAGTATAGCGAGGGATGACTATTTAGATGTTTAGATAACTCTAAACCTTAAAAACACTTATGTTCATATTAAACTTGTTCATAAGCAAGTATTTTAAGGGAATTAATTTCACTTATTTTAAAATTTAAGAACATTATCCTATTGATAACAAAGTTTTTATAAACCCTCAAAGTCCTTGTCCATTGTATATTTTCATTAGACCTTCAAAAAAGCCAATGCAAAACTCCAGAATATCAAACTGAAGCTCTTTTGGCCAAACTGTTATTACAGAAAATAGTTGGAACAGATGAACATTAGTGTTTCTTTCATTCTTTAGACTGATTATAAGATTTCAACTGAGGGTAAACTAAACCCTAAAGTCTGGATACAAGTAGTTTTTAAATACTCCTTAATGGACAGATTTAATCACATGCTAATAGATATTCCCAAAGGTCTATCCATAGGACTGAATTTTAGAATAAAATATTAAATAAAAACTACATAACTCTTAGCAAAAATTTTAACATAGGTACTATGTGATTTTATATCTTAGTTACACCTTATATTTGCCTAGAATGAATCCCAATGGCAAGAAATGGAAGTGTCATAATAAAAATGGCATAAGATGCTTAAAAAGGGTTTTAATTTTTATATTTGCCACAAAAGTGTGAGTTCTAAATTTTAAAGCTCCCAAATCCATTAAACTTCTCATAAAAAAGTGAATATAGATGCTCTCTGAGGATGTGTTTTCTATTTCACAAAGGTACAAAATTGATATTCTGTAGAAATTGTCTTTCAAGTACTCATAGAACAATTCTGTTTCACTTTTACTATAGTATAAACCAGATGAAATATCAACACTTTATTATAAAGTACTTTTTGTGTTAGAAGATTTTGCCCAACTGCACGCTAATGTGTAAAGAGCGCATTAAGTAGGCTAGTGTTATGTTAGGCATATTAAATGCATTTGGTAATATTTTCAGAATGTAATGCCATCACAAGTTGTGGAGCATCTGTATACACATAAAATTTTATATGTACTTTAGGCAACCTCCAATCTATCATAGACATACTAAGTAAAGGTCCATGAAGCCAAGGATAAGAAAACTAAAAAAGGAAATAATATTGAAAAGTTCAAATAAACTTAAGAAAAATATACATTTTTCTTTAAGACAAAAAGGAATAAATGAAGTAAATTACCTGAACGCGTACATAAACCACAACATCTACAGGGAAGGAAGAATAAGCAGATGTCGAAGATGATACTAGTGATGTTGTTGATTCTTCCATAGGATCTGGTATTTCAAAATGTCCCATATCTTCATCTTGTGAGCTGATAGCTGTTAAAGTATTTAATTCCAAGTTTTATTATAAAGTCAAGAACAAACTATTTATTAAAAGATTTTCATCTCTTACACCAGATGAGATCAGAGGTATAAACACCCAGGAACATTTCCTTCGATAGCTCATCTTGCTACAATTCTTCCCTTATCCAAATATTTTGCTGAAACTCAAATTTGCCTGATAAACCAAACACTGTACAAGAAAACACTGATTATGCTCTTGCCCTAAAGAAGATTTCAGTCCAAGATACATACCCTTAATGTAGGACCTAATGATGGAAACTTTGTTTTTAACTAGCTATGACCATGGGAAAATTATATAGCCTCCCTGGGATCTAGTTTCTTCATTTGCAAGTGAGAATTAGATAATCTCAAGTTCTTTTTCAGTTATATTAATTCTTTTATATTTCTAATTGAATATACTATGTAATAATGGATAATAGCATCAAGAAATCCTTCTAAGTAAAAAAAAAAATCCCAAGATATATGTGATGGGGAAGTATATTAAGGAGGATGCTTACTTGTATAATTCCTTTCAATTGGTGTAATTGGGATAGTTTCCAGAGCTTTTTCCAGGAAGTCTAATAGACAGGGACTAATAACCATTTCTTCTGGCAGTGACTGAAGTGCTACCCAAGCATATAACTTGGCTGTTTTTACTCCTCCACTTCCTTTTCCTTTGGCTAGAACATTCATAAAATTCCAATTAAACATAAGACGATTTTGTAAGAAATTAGAATTACATGATAATTTAATCAGGTAAAGCACATTATAAAGAAGACCATAAGAGAAAGCAATAAAAATGGCAGGATGGTAGAAATGATATATTACTGTTAGAATACAAAGATAATTAATGACATATGAGATGGTTATTCCTATTTGCTCTAGGTCACAAATTTTGGTTCAAAATTACAACTTTATACATTGGTAGTCTCTCATCAGTATTAGTCCTTTTGTCCATTTATGAAGATATAGAAAATTTTAACTAACAATTATTTAATGGCATGTGAGGAAAAATATCATTGTTTTCAGGCTTTTCATATTCTGCTTAGCTTCTACATATTTAACTTGTTTCCATACATAAGATGGCATCTTTCTTCTACCTAACTAAATATTTCTGCTTCGATAAAATGAATAGAGTATCTAACAAAAACTTGGCTAATTTTGCCTTAGGTTTCCAAGCCTAACATTTAGTTGTGTAAATCTAGGAAAGACATTCAACTTCTATGAGACTTAACTTTCCTCATTTATAAAATAGGATAGTAAAATCTGCCATGCACTTAATGGGCACAGAGGTGTCCTGTCAATTGAAAAGTGATAGAAAAACATGAGCCATTATCATTATGATAACTATTTTAAAAGGTTTATGTATCAAGTTCTGTCTCCCAAATGAAACTTTTGCAAATAATTCTTGTCTAGACAAATAAATTATTTATTTTTAAATAAAACCCTCCCTTTTCCTAAATTCTACCGTGTATGTAAGCTATCGTTCATGTGTTGTGGTAGCCAGATTCCAAAATGGTTTCCAATGATCCTTGCCTCCTGGTATACAATCTCTTGTGTAATTCCCTCCCACTCTCATCTGTATGATCAATAAGACACTGTGGAAGTAATGGTTAAGCCCTAAAAGACATTGTGGCTTCAGCTATTTCTCTTTTAAATCACTTCTTTCGAGGGAAGTCAACTACCGGGTCATGAGAACACTCAAAAAGCCCAGTGGATAGACTGACATGGGGAGGAACTGATCATCAATTAGCGAGCCAGCACATGATGGAAACAGATTTTCCAGCTCTAGCAAAATATTCAGAGGACTGAAGCCCTAGCCGACCCAACCTTGTAAAAAACCATGAGTTAGATCCATTGAACCATACTGCTTCTGCATTTCTGATCAACAGAAACTGTGTTTGAGGTTATAAGTCACTAAATTTGGGATAATCTATTACACAACAATAGATAATTAATAAATTATCTAATTTTTAAGCTCAATGTACTGTCTTAAATATGTAAGTTCGATACTTCTGATGGTAAGTTTGCAAATTTGAACTATATAAATACCCTTTTCTAAATATACATAGATCTAAAAGTTTAATTAAGCAAACTATTTGGTATGTTAAGTTTATTTTATAACAGATAACCTAAAGTAGTATCAATCTGAAAAATGGTCAAAAGTAGTTGGCCTACACTTCTATATATTAATTTCATGTAGTCATTATTTACATGTCCATGTTCTTTTTTCTTAAACAGGTGAATCAGAAAGTCTCAATAGAGCAAATAGGTGATGATTAAAAATTAAGTTCATTGAAAAAATGACAAAAGATAGAGTACATTCTCCTTGAATACCTGAGGGAAGAGGTGGGGGCTGGGGAGGAAGTAAGGTGTTAGTCTTGCTCTGGACAGTGCAAGATAAAGGAGGAGAAGGAGGAGATGTTGCACTATCTTTCATACCATACAGCTTGGACTCTTTGGAGAGTGTTCTTGGCAAGGAAGATCCCCTTGAGGCATTAGGTGATTCAGTCTTTAATGTCTTGGAATTGTAATGCAACTGTATTGAAACAAATAAACTTTTAGAATTAAAATTATGCAGATGAGGAAAAACAAGAAATATATAAAAATGTGGTAGAAAGATCACTTAGCCCAGGAGTCAGATGCCTCAGTTCAGACTTTTACCAATTAGCTTTGTGATCCTGGCGACATTATTTGCGTTTTTCATTTTTTTAATGAAAAAGGTAATTCCAGATAATCTTTAAAGTTTCTTCCAACTCAAAAGTGTATTATTCTATAATTTTAGAACCTAAAAACTGTTCTTTAATGAAGGTGGATCAGGCAAGGATTTACCAAGTATGTTTGAATATTTACAGAAAAGAAAATTAACTTCTTTATGGCAAACTTTCATGGAAAAAGCTGTTTAAAAAAAGAGAATCTGCAATTTAGATGTTCTTACATTCATGATATAGCTGTACTAGACAAAAAACTCACAAAATTTCAGTTTAATAGAATGAGCATTGTTATTAATGATCTAATCTCTAATAGTAGGCAACTAAGGTTTTACCTTTACATCAACTCCAGGAATGTAAAATACTGTTGTTTCTAAGTCACTAGGCTTTGTTTGCAGAGATGATGGCACTTTTTTGCCAGTCATTAAATGAGTGGTAGAAGCATAATTTGCTTGAAATTTCTTCTTTTTTGAGGGAGAATCTTGATCTAAGCTCCTGGAACTCCGATCATAACTCCTATGAATAAAAAAAGTTTTATTTTTTTTAATAAAAGAATACATTTATCTCTTCTCTTGCTTAAAAGCCAAGTTGTTTTTATATAGTAAATAAGACTGTAATCTTCGTTTAAAAAGTTAAAAAAGTAAAGCTCAGCAGTATCTGTAGCCAGATTGGTTAATGCCTTGCATAAGTGATACAAATGCTATATATGTTCCATAACTACAAATGGGAGTTACCTTTGTTCTTTACCAAGTTCATGACTAGTTCACTTGAACATGTTAGGCAGAACCCAATGAACTTGCCCTTTAGGTTTTAAAAACCAGCTATTTATTATGGATCTTTACAGTTCAATCAAAACTAAACTAATAGTCATTCTTTTTTATCATCACTACCATATTTGTAGATTTTAACTGTTTAAACTGCCTCTTAATTTTCTATTTTATAAAAGCTTGATTAGACAAACAGATCATTTAAAAAATGGAAAATTTCAAGCATATGAAAAAGTAAACAGAGGCTTGGCACCTGTAGCTCAGTGGGTAGGGCACCAGCCACATACACTGGTGGGTTGGAACCCTACCCCGGCTTGCCAAATAACAATGACAACTACAACAAAAAAATAGCCAGTCATTGTGGCAGATGCCTGTAGTCCTAGCTACTTGGGAGGCTGAGGCAAGACAATCACTTAAGCCCAAGAGTTTGAGGTTGCTGTGAACTATGACGCCATGGCACTCTACCTAGGGTGATGTAGTGAGACTCTGTCTCAAAAGAAAAAAATGAAGTAAACAGAATAGTATGATTAATGATCCCCATGTGCCCATTACTCAGCTTCAATAGGTGTCAGTATTCTGCCATTCTTCTTTTATCTGCATTTCTATCCATCCATTCAATTATAACCATTATTAACTTTTACAGTTCATTTTTAAATGAAGAAAGAAGAGCAAAACAAAAATTCAAAGAAAAAAATAACCTTTTGTTAAGCCTGCGTATATCATTGTTTAGTTAATGATGAAAACAAATTGTAAAGTTGCAATTATGGTCTCTCTCTCTGCAAATGTTTCCTAATCTTTCTTATTTATGAACTCCTAAAATTCTCAATCTCCTAGGTACATCTGAGAATTGCACTGTTCTTTAAAACAAAAAACATCAAAACAATAGGTCAGAGACTGATAAATTCATGCTTGTTAAAAGGAAAATTCCGAAGATGTAACTATATTAATTAACAAATTTGCTAATTCAGACATCTATTTTTAGTTGCCAGGAAATTCTATGCTCTTGTTGAAAGAAATTGTAAATTATGGAAATAACAGCTTGACCATTACAACCATAATTAAATCTACTCTTTAAATTTGCATTTTGGGACAAGGAGGAAGTCTGTTATAATTTAATGATATAAAAATAGTATTTAGAAAGATAAATCCTTCTAAATATGTACTCTTTTTCAACCATTTCTTACCTTCTCAAACTTATATCATCATGTTCTTGTAGAAGGGTAGTTGGGTGGAGTACACATTTTCCACTATCAATTTCAACCCGTATATCAAGTTCAAAGTCAATATTTCTCTCTGTAGTTGCGCCACTAAGACTTCGGTTGACTGGTGTTGTTGGCCAACGTTCTGTAAACAGCTGATGAACAGCAGCAAAACCTGTTGCTTTTTTACGAGATGTATGTCTAGAGAAAGGACAATTGATCACTATGTTGTAGAAAAACATGTTCTCCTTTGCAAAGTATCTCTAGAATGGAAGAAAAAGTATCCAATGTATACACCCCTAATATAAGACAAATTCTTTATTGTTCAAGTGAAGGCTAAAACCCATTTATTGCCCAGGAAGACGGGGAAAGGGGAGAGGGAGGGATGGGGAGAGAGAGGGTGGAGGGAGTTGGGACAAAGGGTGAGATCACATGGGTGGTACATATTTGAAGGGTCAGGAGAAAACTTCTAAATACGGATCAAAAATGTTTTCATATAGTAAATGAGAAAAT
>CAUYON010179203.1:0-33468 GCA_963573935.1 Arctocebus calabarensis
GAATGCAAACTAATACATTCCTTTTGGAAAGATATTTGGAGAATACTTAGAGATCTAAAAATAGATCTGCCATTCAATCCTATAATTCCTTTATTAGGTATATATCCAGAAGACCAAAAATCACACCATAATAAAGATATATGTACCAGAATGTTTATTGCAGCCCAATTCATAATTGCTAAGTCGTGGAAGAAGCCCAAGTGCCTATCAACCCATGAATGGATTAGTAAGTTGTGGTACATGTATACCATGGAATACTATGCAGCCTTAAAGAAAGATGGAGACTTTACCTCTTTTGTATTTACATAGATGGAACTGGAACATATTCTTCTTAGCAAAGTATCTCAAGAATGGAAGAAAAAGTATCCAATGTACTCAACCCTAATATGAAGCTAATTTATAGCTTTCATATGAAGGCTATAACCTAATTATAGCACAAGAATACGGGGAAAAGAGCAAAGGAGGGGAGGGGAGGGGGGAGGATAGGAGGAGGGAGGACGATTGGTGAGATCACACCTATGG
This sequence comes from Arctocebus calabarensis, assembly GCA_963573935.1. Lineage (NCBI taxonomy): Eukaryota > Metazoa > Chordata > Mammalia > Primates > Lorisidae > Arctocebus > Arctocebus calabarensis. The sequence goes on from CAUYON010179203.1 coordinate 523, forward strand.
TGCATCTTAGAAGGGTACAGGTGAAACTTACTAAATGTAGAATATCATTGTCTTCATATAGTGATTAAGAAAATGCCATGAAGGCTATGTTTAACAGTTCCATGAAAATAGTTCAGATTGTATATGAAGTCAGCACATTGTGCCTCATGATTGCATTAATGTACACATTTATGATGTAATAAAATTATAAAAAATAAATAAATAAATAAAATTACTACAATTTTATTTAGGATCTGGGGAGCTGAGAGTACATGAGTACCCCTCCCTTAGGTCTTTTACTTTATTCTTTGCCATGAGAAATTTGATTTTCAAATCTCTTACACAAGTTTGTGCTTTTAGTATGTATGTATTCATATGTAAAACTTATCTTTCCATTTTTTTAATAAATAGCATTAAAATGGTTCACTTAATTAAGTGACCCCATTTGGGGGTACTGTCTGTTATTTATGGTAAATAATAACCTAAGAATTAAATTTCCAGTGAAAAATAATGGGAAGAATTTTTATTTGGGGGGGAATCTACATTCTACTTGAAGAACAAAACACATCAATACTATCTGGAAGTGATCATTGCTTTGGGGGAGTCACTAAAACATTTAGGCTATTGAACAGTGTCCGGGAGAGAGACCAGAGAGAAGTCTTCCAGAGACAGATAACCATGAGTGTAGCCCTGACAGAGGGCATAAGTAGTGAGTTCATAAATCAAAAAACGATGTCAAGAATTTAGCGAGTGTGGTGGAAAAGCAGAGGAAAAAGTTGCAGAGGTTCATTATGCAACATGCTCTTTGCATTTACACATTACATTTTAGATATTGATTGAAAAATGTGAATAAATCTTGTTTAATTATTCAAAAATTCTTCACATGTTAAGACTGTCAAGTTGAATTGCCCATGTCTATCTCACTTTAAGTTACTTCCAATTTTCACTCTTGTTACTATCACAAACAATGCTATACGAAACATGTTGTTCATATCTATGCACAGGGCTATATTTTTCAAACTCTCCCTGTTTGTTGAGGACTCTAGATCAATTATTTTCAACCAGTGTGCTGGGAGAAGATCTTAGATGTGCTGCAAAAATGTTTAAATATCATTAATTAAATTATTTTCGAAACAAGTTCAAAGGACAGTAAGTGTATTCTTTTCTTTAATCAACGTAATTTAAGTGTGCTGCAGAAGCTTAACTATAGGGTCAAGTGTGCCGGGAGATAAAAAAGGTTGAAAAACATTGTGCTGGGTTTTTCACTTGTAGAATGTCATATATTTTGTATTGTGGTTGTGCACAAGGTGGACATAAAGTTTTTGTGCAATTTAAATTAGTTTACCACTTCAATTAAATTAGTAAATTAGTTTACTACTTCAATTGCACACAAACTTTATGAACATCTTATATAAGTACCATATTTCCAGTGGAGTCATTCATTATTATTTCTCTTAAATATTCCTCTTTCATATGCATGCAACCCGAATGGGATATTTTAATAACTATTTTTACAGTAAACAAAATACACTGTTTTCACCTCTGAGACTCAACTAGTTAAATGTATAGAAGGAATCTATTAATAAGATTCTTCTCCACACTGCCTTTAACAGCTGCTAGACTGGTAAGCAAATATTCCTTCTGTTAACAAACTATATTTGTTAATAAATATATTAACAAATAGTCATATATTCAAAATCAGTCAGAGGTTAGAGAAAGTATAACAAGAGGGGCAGCACCTGTGGTTCAGCTTTTTGGTCTGTGGTGGGTTCAAACCCAGCCCTGGCCAAAAAGTTGCAAAAAAAACCCAAGAAAGTATATCAAAAGAAAAAATAGATGCAACATCAAAGAATCAAGTACATAGCAGGATTCTGGATTCTGCCAGTAACCAAAATGCCTATGATTTTGTGAGAAATAAAGTAAGAAGAATCAGAAAGCAATGCAATTGTTAGAAATACATGCAAATGCACTAGATAACAAAAATATGCAGGCAAATACTCAAGTAAACACACACCAGAAACTCGACAGGCAAGTTAGACTTCTAATCAAGTGTCCAAACAGGACTTCTATGGACCCCACCCCAAACAACAGGGACAACTCATCAGGAGGAGGAAAGAGAGTGGGAGAAAAATGTATAATTCCTCACTACCATGGAATAGTTTACCAAAGTAATGTATTTAAAAAAAAAATGAAAGTGGTAAAAATACAATGCATCTGTAGCAGAAACTGTCCAACATCTCATCAATCCTCACATCCTAATGTACCCCTATGACTTTCCACTGCCAGTATTTATATTTCTCTGACGATCATTTTGTCAAAACTCTGAAAAGGTACTTTGCTTATGGGCAGGAGAGGCCATCAGCGATGGGCTATTAACACTGTCAGAGTAGCCGCCACCAGTAAATGGCTCACTAGAGACTGTGTACAAATACCCATCTTTGCCTTTTCTCCTCCTGGGTGGGACAATCCTAAGACTTCGATTTTGCCCTGTCTCCAGTTTTCTAAAGAATAAAGCTCCAGGGAGACAGGCCCAGGTGCCCCTCTTCACATGACTGAGTGGGGGCTCATGTCTGTAATCCTGGCACTTTGTAAAGTGGAGGCAAGAAAATCCTTTGAGCTCAGGAGTTCAAGACCAGCCTGAGCAAGAGCAAGACTCCATCTCTACCAAAAATTAGAGAAATTAGCTAGGTGTCATGGTATAGGCCTGTATCCCAGTCACTCAGTGGGCTTAGGCAAGAGGATGGCTTGATTCTGGAAGTAGGAGGTTGCTGTGAGCTGGGATGATGCCAGAGCACTCTCGCATGGACAACAGAATGAGACTCTGTCTCAAAAAAAAATAAAAATAGACCACCCATTTGACCCTGCAATCCCATTACTGGGCATCTACCCAGAAGGAAAAAAAAAAAAAAAAACTTTTATTATAAAGACACTTGTACTAGACTGTTTATTGCAGCCCAATTTACAATTGAAAATGTGGAAACAGCCTAAACGTCCTTCAACCCAGGAATGGATTGGCAAGCTATGGTACGTACACACACACACACACACACACACACACCCCATGGAATATTACTCAGCCATCAAAAATAATGGCTTTTCAGTGTTTGTACTAACTTGGATGGAGGTGGAGCACATTATTCTTAATGAAACATAACAGGAATGGAGAAGCATGAATCCTATATATTTAACTTTGGTTTGAGGACAATTAGTGACAATTAATGACGCAGTGGGGCACGGGGGAAGGAGAGAGCAGACAGAGAGTGAAGGAGGGAGGGGGTGAGGGAAAGAAAACAAAAAAAAAAGAGGAAAGAAAATAGTGACTAATTCTCACATAAATTGGATTCAATTTTGACCGAAGTACATTACTTAAACATTAATTTTTAATTCAACTTGTTAATATGTTGTTTAGGATATTGCATCCTCACTTATAAGTGAAATATGTTTGTAATTTTCCTTTATAACAATATATTTTCTCCAATTTCAATATCAAGTGTTTCCAGATCAAGTAGAATGATTTTGAAATATTTCTTCTTTTTCTATTGTCTATAAGATTTGGCATTATCTGTTTTTTGAAACTCTCCTTTACTTTTATTTATATAATATTAGTTGTCTATTTTTTGAGACTTTGGGAAAAAAATAAGAAGTTAGCTGATGACTTAGAGTCAAAGCACTCTATAATGTCTTATTTGACAATGCGAACGTTACTTTCTTGGCATTATTATTACTGATATTGCTTAATATTTTGATGCACTAATCGTCTGTTTTCTTTTCTGAATGTATTTATTTTCGTTCATTCTTTACATGGTTTTTGTTTCTAGTCCTTACCTTAAACATTGTTATTGTTATTAAATTTTAAGCCTTTTAAATTCTGTGAAGGCAAAGAGTGGAAACCTAATTAACACATGTATATGTAAAAATAAAAAGAAAAAAGAATAACTCCTGATAAAGAAGAAACCATTTAAACTGTGCTTATCTAATCAAAGTCCAGGTATGATAACTTGGCTAGTTCAAAGATATACTCTAATATTTCATTGTTTGGGTAGATTAATAAAAAAGTAAACTGATAAAAATAAAATATAATAAAATAAAATAAAAATAAATAAATAAATAAATGAAAAGTACCCTTCCCCGGGTCCACTTTCTCAACTATACTTTTCTAAACCTTTGCTGGCAAATCTTACACTTTCCCCCCAAAGTCCTTGAACTTCAATTCTTATTTCAGGGACTAGTGGCCCCATTTTCTTGCTGACCACTATTTGGAGACCACACTCAGCTTCTAGACATCACTCTCAGTCTCTTGCCCCATGGCCCCCTCCATCTCAGCAATGAGGGACTCTTGCATCAATCTCTCTTATTCAAATCTCTCTGACTTCTTCAATCACCAGGGAGAGAAAACTCTCCACTGTTAACTGATGTATAAGACTGAGTCAGGCCCATTCAGGTAATTTCCGTATCTTAAGTTCAATGGAGATAAATCGGTTCAGGTGTACCTGGATTTGTGTTCAAAAATCAAGGGCCAGAAGCTTAGAGAGCTATCTCAGAATTCTGACAACCATGGCAATTATTTCATTGAACATGAAAATGAATGTGGTACTGTTTGTGCTACTTCACAAATATATAAATAATCATTGATTTTGGAAATTAAAGCAAATGGATGGAGTTTATGACATATAACTTCTACCACAATAAAGCTTTAAAAAGTGACTTCCATATATGCCTTATCTTATTTCATCTTTAGAACGTCTTTTGCATTGTGGTTACTATTATTCCTATTTTGCAGACAAGGCAAAACTAAGCACGCAGGGTTATAAGGAATCCCCGTGAGCAGATAGTGGCAAAAATAGAACGCAATGAATGCCTTTTGAAGATTCCATTACTCTGTCCTATTTATTGTTTGTTTTTATGTAAATATAAGAGAAATATAGGACTTTTTTTGATGTTTCCCAAAAAGTGGACCCCATTTTTAAATGCAAATCACATTATGAACTGAGAATGACTCTCAGTTTTTACAATCAGTTTTTGCAGGGATAAAGCTAAAGAAAATACTTAAGAATATCCAGTTGTTCTTTCTACAAAATTATTCCCTAGAGATAAAGGGTAGGGAGGGGCAAAGGGAGAGGGAAGAGAAATGTATTTCTCTCTTTCTAACAGCAGAGTAAGTGCTTCAGTCAATTTTTCTTAGTGTAAAAAGTATAATAGATTCTAGTGTCCTCTATTAGCAATAGGCTAGTTTATACTCTACATATTTTGCCTAAAAGTATGGAGTCTCAAAGCACAACATGAACAGTCACAGCTGTTATTTCCACTGATTCAGAAACTGCAATCCTAAAATAAATCCCACACTTAATTAGCAATTCAAATATTGCATAAAATATTTCTATGCTCCAATTTTTTTCAGCTGATAAAAATTCAGGGTTTTTAATAAAAAGGAAGTCAACTAAAATATTATGAGTCCAAAGAGAATGCAGGAATAAAATTGATTTTAATTATTTCTTTCCCCTAAAGGAAAAATATTTTCCTCATGTAAAGTATGTTTTAGGGATCACTAAAAATTTTGCAGTTTCTTAACAGCTGCCTGATACCTCCACAAAAGAAAAAAAAAGTTGATAGAAGTTTTTGAGATAGTTCAAAGAATATGCTATAAACCGTTAAATGTAAAACTGTTTTTAATTCCATTAATGTCCTAATACTTCTCAAACACCCAAAAATGTATCTGTAGATATATTTAATTTCTTCCATCACTGTAGGTTTAGTCATTCAAGATGTTGTTAATATATGTTCTTTTCCTTCTTTCTTATCCATACTATGTCCTGAACCCAAAATAAGAAGAAGCATCATTACAGATTTCTTTTGTTGGAAAGTTTCAGAACAATCAGCCTTAGCTCTTCTGCCTTTGTCAAGTTATACCTATACACATAGCAAGTAAAGCTCGTGTTGACTAGTCAATTACTGCTCACAGTAGCCACGTGTGGACTTAAACTCAGTGGCCACTCCACTACATATTTAAAATAGAAAGAAGGAAGATGAAATGCTCAGTTGCCTGAATTATGGTCCATGGGACAGTCTTTTCATCATACCCTGATTAGTTTCTTGCCATCATTCACAGTTAAATTCGGATTACAAACCCTGTTGCTTCTTATAAACTTGTTTTACTTAGTCTACTACATGTGTACTTATGAACTCAGGCTCTGATGAAAAACTTGCTTAAGTATCAGACATAGAGTATTTTGAACGAAAAAGGAATAGTTTGGAGATAATATGTCTAAGTACGTAAGTTTTGTTCTCTGCCATTGTATTGCTTATTCCAGAGTGAAAGACAAAGGCTTGGAAACAACAGCTCCGTCTCTCCTGGTAGAAATACAGCTTCCTTATTAACTGGGTAGGAAAGACAGCCTACAATTTCTTGAGAATCAGGCATGCTAAAAATCTGTCACAACGCAATTCTGAACTCCCAGAATATCTAAAAATAACATCAATTTGGTACAGCCAAGTAATTAACTATGCATCCATCTACACGCATTTATGTGGTAACCAGGTGTTCTCTCCTTGAACCCTTCCCACAGCTTCTTCCATGGTGGCCAAAGTGAGTGACCGTCTCTCAAAAACAACTTGGCAAATTTTGTGCCCTTATTCTTCTACTTCTTACACAATGGACAACCTCACAGGGTAAAGCTGCAAAAAGTAAAAGAAAAATAACAACAAAAGACAGAAAGCAGAAGCAAATTAAGGATTTAATTCTTGGTAACTTCCCAGGATGTACATCTGTATCAGTGACGTATATTTTTAATGGGATATTAGTTAACCAAGTTTCCCATATATGACACTTTACCAAACTGGCAGATGTAAATTGGAGAACACTTGAGGGGGAATATAATACATATTGCAAAAGTCAAATGATTGTTATTTAAATTGTCATCCACTGGCAACTGACGGGCTATGAAAAAAAGAGGAAAATAAGAGCCTGGCTTAGTACTGTGGTATTAGAGTCAGGAGGAAATAGCCACGGTGTGTGTTAGCTAGATAAACAGATAGATGGACCTTAACATTGCTCCCAAGACATTGTTTGGAAATTTATGGTAATAAATTCCTTATTTGAACAGGCATAACACTTTTAACAATAGGATGTATATTTCTCTATGAACCTAACTAAATAATTATTGAACCAACATAAGGGCTATCAGGTTTTAGAAGGAGATAAAAGAAAAAAGTGAAGCAGGGTTTATTATTACCAGTTCTTATCCTCGGAGAATTGACCGCAGAATTCTCATAATTTGATCCTGACTTAATCGTTTGCTTTATTCTAAATGACATAGAAATTTCTTGATTATTGTTTTCTCGAATTCCTACCATCTGAAAACAACAGTAATGAGATTCCATTTGTAAAACTTTTACAGTCCTGGGGACATTTATACAATTATATCTAAAATACATTTATCTTTGTTATTAACTATACAAAGAGTTGTTATTAGTCCTATTCTTGTAAACCAGTTTACAAAAACATGACTATTATGCCCTATTTTATTTAGGGCAAAAATCTAAAGGTGCTAAAATACTTTCTAAAATACACATTGAAGACAAGGCACCCATGCCTGAAGATGTCTTTCTCACAATTTTTAAGATGTGAAAACTAAATTGTAAAAGACTATAACAGTGAATGCAAGTTCTTTTAACATGCTATTAAAGCATAAAAGGGAAAAAAAATTCTCATTGGCCTCCATAATATTAACAAAGAAGCTAAAACAGTAAAAGGACATTCAGACTTGTTGATACTTCTTAACAATGCCAATTCTTAGCTAATAATTCAAACATCTCCAGCATTTTGCAGGCAATTTAGTATTTTTTCATGAAATTGATCATATTTGCTCTTGGACTTTTTCTCTTGTGTTGGTCAAGCAGTCCTTCCCTTCACACAGGTTTCTTTTTTTTGCACTTTTTGGCTGGGGTCAGGTTTGAACCTGCCACCTCTGGTATTTGGAGCTGGTTCTCTACTCCTTTGAGCCACAGGTGCCGTCCTAACCACACAGGTTTTCATGAGACTGATCCATGGGGCCTTCCAAAGAGGCTAGAGAGCTTCTCTGAGCAGAGCTTACAACTGACCCAAAATCTCATCCTGGTAGTGCATTTACCCAAAGGTGGAGGACATCTTTATTGGACTGGTGAACCATGAAAGGAAACACATCATCCAAAGTATTACAGCATGGTTAGCTCTTCTAAGCATTGTAAGTAGGAGCCATGTTAGGCAGCAGCATATGAGGGGTGTTGCAACATTGTCATTGAGCGTGATACCAGTTGACATAGCTTCATCATTCAGAGTACTTTTAAGTTCCATACTTTTGTACTGTTCTGTACTTTTGTTGAATTATTTATTTTGAAATATGTATTTGGAAGTTGCAAATATAATACAAAGCTCTGTTAATCTTCATTCAGCTTCTTCCAATGCTAAAAACTTAAATAATTATAGTACAGTATCAAAACCAGGAAATTGGTATTGATTTGATGCTGTTAACTACTTTACACAGATTTCATCAGTTTTTATACACACTCCATCTGTGTGTCTTTGTTGTTTGATATAATTGTATCATAAATATGTGCTAGTATAACCACCATAAATATAAAGATGTAAAGCTGGTCCATCACTTCTATGGAACGCCTTCACAGTAATCCTTCCCAGCCATCTTCTCTTGTTCCTGACAACAATGAAATGCTCTTCATTTCTAAGATTTTTTTTTATTCTAACAATGTCATATAGATTAATTTATAGAGTATATAAACTTTTGTAAAGAAAATCTATGGCTTTAATTTTATTTTAACAATTCTATATTCAAACACCCTAAAACATTCAATTTTTAGTAGTAAAGATGCATTAGGAAGAAAAATTCTTACATAGTACTGCCATCATGCTAAGAGCCAGAGGAGAGACCAATGCACTAGTAATATTTCCCTAACAAATTAATACCTTATTGTAATATACAGGAAGTTAAAACCATGGTACTATTACCAGCCTCTGAGTGCAAGGTTTTTGTTCTATTTCGGTTTGATTTTTTTTGTTTGTTTCTTTGTTTTTTTCTTTCCAAATTCTTGGTATTCCTTGAAGAAAAGAATTTCAGGTCACACCACCTAAGCCAAACAAGCCAAAGCTTTCTTGAAAATGAAAGTACACTCTCTGGAAAGATCAGGCTACTCAAACTCAGCAGTTTCCTTGAGAGGAGTGGCCTCAGATCTTATGTCATCTTATTAATTAAAGTGACAAATATTCAAGACAAGTGGTCACCTTTCACTAAGAATTTGGATATAATTCCCAGAACTGCCTCCCCTCCCATTTTTATAGTTTATAGAGTTTTCTTAGAACTTTCATGGTTATTTCAAGGGCAGAGAAATTTTAAAAACACAATGTAAATGATATTGTAATTAGTCAAAGCTCAGGTAAGTGAGTAGAGATTGCTGAAAAGCAGTTGAAGCTAGTTACAGCCTGCAGTTATCACCCCTTTTGTTTAAGGTTGTTTATTTTAACAGCTGCACCTAGTCTACAAGTTCCTGCATCCTCTCTCAGCCCTGTCTCCTGGTCTCCTGCTCCAATAGTACCCTCTTTATTACTGAATTTTTTTCATTGTCTTGGGTAACCTTCATAATTTAGTCTCTTGTGATACAGCGAAGCTTTACAATTTTATTTTACCTCAGCATCCGTTGTGAATGTAAGTTTAACGTTCTCAAACCAGGAGCAGGTTCTAGTCACCCTGGACACAGTTTCTAGGTGTATATCTCCAAGTGCCTCAGTGTGGTAGATTCTGATATCTATCTATCTTGCATAGCTGCTTCCAGTCACCACCTCCCAAGGGGACAACTGGATACAACATGCTAGACTGGATCACACACTGTACAGATGTGACATAGTGACCGCATCTCAGACACAGTGTATAGGCAGAAAGTCTATATGTGCCTTTGCTTGAGCCATGCTGGAAAGGCAAGTAAAGAGTCTTTTTTAGAACTTTCTATGAGAGACTGGGATAGAACACCGTGGAGGCCTTTTACCTAGTCACAGAAGCAGTAAATGCCTGGTAGACAAAGGGCAGCTGAAGTGGGCAGAGGTTAGCACACAAGCAGCTGTATATCTTAGTGACCTCCAGTTTGTTCTCTGAAGATGAATTACTGCCTCCAGATGGTCCAGTAGAAGGTCAGGTATTCCAAAAACCTTCTCCTCAGGTATTCAAACAACCTTCTCCCCTAGAGTTCTTATCTTTGTTTAAGTACAGTAGTTTAGAGCATAGTTGCAATTAAAAGCCAAAATAATAACTTTGAAATGAGGTAGTGGAATATATATCAGTTAATTGGTAGACTGTTAGGCACTGGGCACAGCCAGGCCCAGTCATGAGACCAATGTTGAAAAATGTTGTCATTTATTAATGGTGTGTACGTGCAGTAATGGATATATACGTTGGAAGAAAATATAGAAAGGTTGATACTTGTCATGAGAGCGTGGTAGTCCCCTTTATTATCAGACAATTTCATTTCAGGACTTAACCTCTGCATCCCCGCCCCCATCTGAGAAACTTTCACACAACAGTGTCACCTCCTGAAACTCTCGCCTGCTTGCTTTTAACTCGTTAGTTAAAATTTCCTATGAGAATATTATTTGATAATACCCTGCAGCCCAATCAAGACATTGGTCCCTGGGTCCCTCTCTTGCTGCATTGACCAGCCTCTGAGTGTTCTTCTCAAATGTCACTGCCTCCAGGACTTGTCATAAAACCTTTATTTCCATCTTGCATCTCTTCTGATCACTGAAGGAATATTCTTCCTTTTAGAAGAAATTAAAACAAATGACTAGTTTTTTTCACTTAGCAGCATGCTTTAGAGATCCATCCAAGTTGTGCTATGCATCAATAATTTTATACTTTTCATTGTGAGGTAGTATTTTCACTGTGTGTATACACTAGAATATGTTTACTCATTTATCCTTTTGAAGGATATTTTGGTTGTTTCTAGTTTGAGGCTACTATGAACATTCATGAACAGGTATTGTCTGAATATAAGTTTAGACTTCTCAGGGATAAATGTCAGAGAGTGAAATTGGCTGGATCATATAACCTGTCTTTATTTAAAATTTCAAACCTAGTTCATAATAAGTTATTTGTATTATTTTTGATTTTTGAAAATATTGCATTATAATGTCATTTATCTTGATTACTGAATTTTTTCATATCTTCCCTTAAATTGTTTATCTGAGGTGAGTATCTCACTTGCCTTATCTGAGTCTTACCCAGGCTGTGCTTGTATTTATTTTTAAAAGTATTTTTCAAATGGTTTTCCAGAGTGGCTGGCCACGTGGCTGGAATTCTTCCCAGCAATGTATCATTCAGTTTCTAAGCATCTTCACCAGCATTTGCTATCATCACTATTGCTGATTCTGGCCATTCTGATAAGTATATAGTGATATTTTGTTGCCGTTTTTTTTTTTTTTCTCATTTCCCTAACGTTGATATTGGACATCTTTTCACATGTTCTTTTGGTATCTGTATATTCTGTGTGATCAAATGTCTCTTCCTATCTTTTGTCTTTTTATGATGGTATTATTTGATTTTTAACTTTTTCATTTTGAGGATTATTTTTTATTCTAGAGTTGTAGTAGACTCTAGCGCTTGGTCATATATGTGGCTTGAAAATTCTTTCTCTAGTGCTATAGCTTTTCTGTTAATTCTTTTAACAGTACTTCAATAGCAAGCATTGTTTAATTGTACCAATATTCAATTTGTTATTTTTTTCCTCAAAGAATCATGCTTTAGTATCAGTTCTAAATCTTCATTGGCTAACCTTAGGTTCCAAAGACTTTCCTATTTATGTAAAAGCTTTATATAGTTTTATGTTTTACATTAAAGTCAAGATCCATTTGATTAAATTTTTATAAGTATGAGATTTAAGACTATGTTTTTGTTTTAACATTTTTATCTAAACTGGTGTTGCTGTCCACTAACCTACTTGGTTGATGATGCAGAGGAAGCATTGCAGATGAAATGATTGATTTAAAAAGGGAAGACTGAGGCTCGCTCTGGCACTCAGCAACTACCTATCTTTACTAAGATTCTTATATACCCCAAATCATCAGATAACAATATCCAAGAATAAAGAACACAAAAGGTAACAAAATCTGCCATAAACATTTCTTGTTTGCATTAATACAGCAAAGCATGTACACACCTTTCTAAACTAAGAATATTCTGTTTGGAAATAAACAACAATGGAGATAAACTACAAAGGTGCTGGGTTGTCTGTTCTGTTTGCCTACCTCCCTATACGATTAACTGAAAGTTATTGTGTAAATTAAAGTAGGGAACAAAGTACAATGGCCCACTGCCCCAAGCAGGTGATTAATCCCCAGCTCTGACTTGGCAGGGCCCTCTGGAACATTCTTTCCTTTAGGGCGTAACTGCCTGCATTTTTCAGCAAGGCCGCTTCTGGGTGCTGGGGGATAATAACGCGCAAAACTCATATCTAGCCCAAGTACTAGAAATGTTCCTTCTCAGGGCCTCATACCTCAAGGAGCACAAATGAGACTGATTTACCTTACAAGGGTGCAGGGGACTGTGCCCTTTTAAACTGGATGTTCTATTTTACTAACTTTATATTCAACAGGTAAAGAAGTTACTATATATTTGCTATTGGCTACGTGACCTATGAAATGAATATGATAAATATCTGGGATCCCCATCCTTTATCATATGATCAGAAATACCACTGGAATGAATTACTGAGGAATTAATTGGGATTTGGGATTTTTTATATGTTTGCTTTTGGTTATATATTTTTCAATAAAAAAAATAAAGATCATTTTTCTCTTCTTTCCCACAAAAAGTGGGTTTAGACCTTAGTGCTTTCACTTTCTGATGGAAAAAATTAGACATTTTTATATATATTTTAGTCTGATCTACAAACCTTTCTCACAGCACTCTCCAAAATTGTCAGATATCTGGGAAATAAATTGTAACAAATGTATAACAGAAGACCTATGCCATCATTCACAACCTGCTTAAACCTAATGTACCCTTTTATTATAAGGAATATATTATAACATTCTAGTTGTTACTCTGAAATGAATTCTTAGATGATGAAAACAACCCTTACTTATAAATGTTTTATTTATTACAGTGGTCTTATTGTATAATAAATGTGAAATAAAAGGAAATTGATTTATAATCAAATAATATGCATATCAAGTCAATGCTTGAGCACTGACACACAAAAATAGTTAACAAAATGGTCAGATTCTTTACCTCATGGCAGCAGTTCTCAGGAACTGTATTAAAGGGCAACAGCACTGGGAAGGTTGAGAACCACTGCCTTATGTAGAAACCCCTTTATACAACAGCCACAAGGATGGTTTGTTGTATGCATGTTGTATTTATGGGTTGTTTAAAACCCACAAGTCAGGATTTTATTGATTTCCTTATTGGCCAAAACAGTACCCAACTTTTGCTAATACACTAAGCAAAACAAAGAAAGTACACTTTTCTCTATTTACACATTTGCATTCCTACAAATGGATGTACAAATAATACTAAATATTTCTTATGCTTATTGTTACCACACATTTAAATTTTCACCCCAGATAATCATCATCATATTTGTCACCTATATATTCATAACTGGAGAGATGTTTGAAGAAGCAATTCTGTTGCTTATGTTGCTGAATATCTAGCCCCTTCAGCCCCCAACCACTATTAACCCCAAGCACTCTCACAGGCTGCTCCAAGCCTCATGTGCATCTGAAGTGCCCCACCAGCACCCTATTCTAATCTAAGATGTACAAAGTCTGATTACTGTAGACACCAAGCAAGTCATATAAATGTGTGAATCTGGCTAGTTATTAGGTCAGTAGGGAGTTTTTTTTTTTATTGTTTGTTTGTTTGTTGCAGGTTTTGACTGGGACCAGGTTTGAACCTTCCACCACTGGTATATGGGGCCGGCGCCCTACTCCTTTGAGCCATAGGCATTGCCTTTCAGTAGGGAGTTTTTATATCTTAGTGTTTCAAATATTCAAATGTATTTATAAATAATGTCAGAAGTCTTTTGAAATAGTTGACTAGAGCACGGAACATCTGAACCCCCCACAAAGAACAATCTAAATATTGAGGCGATATACACACTTTGAATGTAACATCTAAGGAAAAAGACTGGAATTCAGCAGAGAAGAGGCAGGAGACACCTGAGACACCTGAGGAGAGGGAAGTGAGGTTGACACCTCAGCCAGGAGCCTGCAGAGATGACGCAGTGATGGAAAAGGTAAGTGAGAGATCTGCATTCTGCCTGCTGGGCTCCTCTACTCACACTGTGAGAGTCCCAGCTACCTGGGAGGCTGAGGCCAGAGAATCACTTAAGTCCACAAGTTTGCAGTTGCTGTGAGCTATGATGCTATGGCACTCTACCGAGGGCCACAAAGTAAGACTGTCTCAAAAAATAAATAAATAAACAAATAAATAAAAGAAAAGAAAAATAAACTGAAACAACTAAATACAAAATTCAAGAAAAATTTTAAACAATTAAAAAAAAGGAGATAGATTAATGGCCAAAAAACACCTGGAAAAAAATTCTCATTTTCTCTAATCATCAGAGAAATATGAATCAAAACCACACTGAGATATCACCTAAGCCCATAAGGGAGAATGGCTTACATCATCAAGTTCCAAAATGAGAGATGCTGGTGTGGATACAGAAAGAAAGGAACACTTATATGCTGTTGGTGGAACTGGAGAGTGTTACAGCTTTTATGGGGAGTACTATGGAAATGCCTTAAACAGATAAAAGTAGACCTATCATAAATATGGACAAAGTGATGGGTGGCACCTGTGACTCAAAGGCGTAGGACACCAGCCCCATATGCTGGAGGTGGTGAGTTCAACCCAGCCTCAGCCAAAAACTGCAAAAAAAGAAAAAAAATATATATATATATAAATGTACAAAGTGATAATGGAGGAACAAAAAACAATAAGTCTATAGGTCATCAGTAGAATAAATGTTCTTTAAATACAGTATAATTTTTTATAGTTTTTATTTAAAATATATCCTTTCTTCTGAAGAACTAGTTGCTCATACTTCTGTTTAATCTATACAGAAATATTTTTAAAAGCTTTGACTTAGGTTCATCAAAGGGTAATCATCTTTAACCTTGGCTGACAAACATTGTAGACAAAAATTCAAATACATGTACAAGGAAATATTTATAAAAGCAATTTGATCACTAGGTAGTCAATATTTACTAAAAAGAATAAGTATGTATAAAAAATACAAAATTATTTAAACACTTTTAACCACATTATTTACCCTACACATGTTGCCTCAGGGCTTCATTTATTTATTTATTTTTTTTAGGTATAATGTATTTTTATTGTCATTAAATTTAAAATAGTTTTCTTTCCAGAGTGATTTTCTTTGACTTTGGGGGGAGATGGGTCAGGGGTTTATTTAAAGAGGCATAGATTTTGTTGCTACAGGGATAGCATTTTCAAAATACTGAAACTGCTAAGATCTAAATATAGACGGGCTTCTAAAAATAGTTTGCTTTCCCTTTACCTGGTGTGGATGACAAAGTTCCTCTGAGTCTACAATTGCAGTGATCTGTGTTTGTGCTTTACGTATCTCTGGCTTTCCTTCTGCCCTAACCTCAAAGCAAGAACAATTTTCAGGGAAGAGAGAGAGAGAGTAACATAGCTGCCAAAAAAGTTATGGATAGTGTTGGGAGTCAATACCTTTGTTTATGTCGGTGAATTTGGGATTCATAGGAAAAACTAAAGAAAATGAATCATAGCAAAGAATGCTGAGGCACAGAAATCTGCTCTTCATTCACAATAACAAAACACGTTTTCCTGTCTGAAGAAGTTCAATTTCTTTCATTTAATTTTATTTGCTTAGGGAGCTTTATATAGTATGCAGTTTCCTTAAACAGCTACAAATACATACTCCCACTCAACTAGTCCTGCTAAGCTTCAACTATTCATCTGTGGTGTTATAACAACGGCTTTCGAGTTTACTGATAAAATTACTATAAGCTTTCAGATTTAATGCATATGTGGTGAGGTAATTGTGAGAATAGCACATGAAAATTACCTGCAAAATTCTATTTATATATGTCTTTCCCTTAATGAGACAAGATGGAGATAGCATTTCTGTAAGTTGACTAAATGCCTAACCAGATATTTCCCTGAAGGCTGCTTTTAGAAATTTAACATGTATTTGAACAAATTACTATTTTATTTGAGCATTTATGTTAATGCCCTCATTTCTGTTTTCTATATAGGAATGGAATGTCAAGATTTAAGCTAATTTTTATACAACATTATTTTATGATAGCAAAGTTCTTTCTTCATGTCCAGCATCATAACCTCACACAGAATTGATCTGTGACTGGAATAAAGATATTGATTAACTTGCCTTTGATATATTTGATTCCCATTTATGAAAATGGTGGACTATTTTAGTCACAAAGTGCTTGATTGACATCCTGAGGAAAAACTACGTTAAAAACAAAAATTAATGCAAATGACTAAAAGTTGCTAACAAAAAATATATTATAAGCTATGTAAGTTATAGCATAAAAGCAAATATCTAACAAAAAGCATATTATGATTTCTAATGTTGATAGAATACTATTTTCACACACCAAAGAACTTGAAAAACCCATGTAAAACCAATGTTTTGGCTCAAAGTTCTACCAACGGATGCCAGGAAAAAGCTAACAAAATTGGAAGTGAAAAACTAAAGCATTTCCACATTATTCAGATACTATGCAACTATCAAAATCCTAAACATATGCATCTAATTTCTCTTCAATTAAATTCAAAAAATACTTTTTTCACTTCTTCCATCATCTCCAGTCTCACTGCACGACTTTGCTTTCCCAGTTGAAGCCATTACCATGTTTACCCACCAACCTACAATGTCCATCTCTGTAAGCTCTGCCTCCCACCAATTACATTGAACAACCACAGCCACTTCCCTCACTTGGGTTTTAGATCCCACTCCCTGTCTCCCATACAAGTATTTTTCCACAACAATATTTATTAACTTACATAAATTTTCTTTGATCTCTGGTACGCATATGGAATGTAACCAACATTAGAAGAGTCCATGTGTAGCTATTGATATTTAAAAATCTTATTCCCAGGATACACGTTGTCCTGTAGCAACCATAGTAAAAACCAAACTTGGCAAACAAAATCATAGAGTTCTATTTTAATAGAAATCATAATAGCGGGCAGCACCTATAGCTCAATGGGTTAGGGCACCAGCCACATACACCAAGGCTGGTGGGTTTGACCCCCGGTCTAGAGCAGCTGAAACAACAATGACAACTGCAGCAACAACAACAAGAACAAATAGCCGGGCACTGTGGCAGGCACCTGTAGTCCCAGCTGCTTGGGAGGCTGAGGCAAAAGAATCGCTTAAGCCCCAAAGTTGGAGATTGCATTTTTTCTATCTCAAAAAAAATAAAAAGAAAATCTCATAAAAGAGAGAAAAAATGGAAAATCTATAATGCCAGACTGAACAGACTGTGAGAAGACAATAAGTAAATAAGTCAGATACCAGCACCTTTCTTTTCAGAACCAGGGACTAGTTTGGGAAACCCACAAACATTGAGAACAAGTGCGTAGCAGAGGGGGTAGAAGGGAGGAAGGGTTCCAGAAGGCCTTTAGGAGCATCCCACCTATGGCAGGCAGAATTCTAAACGGCTGCTGAAGTTGTTCTACCTAGAATATAAATGTGATGAAACTTTGCACTGTAGTATATGGATCTCTGTAAGCACAAGGAATTGGTTCCAGGATACCTTGCAGACATAAAAATCCACAGAGGGACAAGTAGCATCTGTAGATCAAAAAAGAATGAAGAATCCAGGACTTGAGGTTAACAGAATCTTTGGCTATGGAGTCATAGATACAGAGGGGCTGACGATAATAAATGTATTTGAGCTTTAGTCCCAGCTCATAACACAGATCTCCTAAGATCCTTGGAATTTCCCGAGAGATATTATAATTCATGATGAGCTCCATCTGATCACACCTGAGTGTATGCTATGACTTGGGGGGGGGGTCCCTAGATGGCTGCAGGGTAGGGGTGGTTATGAGAAAGACTAAATGATTAAGTGCTTGGAACTTTCAGCCCCACCACTGACGTCCAGCAATGAGAGGAATACTGGAGATTGAGATTTATAAAACTCTCAAACAAGGAGGTTCAGAGAACTTCCCAGTGGTGAAGATATGAAGGTGCGGGAGGATGTGAGTCCCAAAGAGGACATGGATTCGCCGTGGACTCTTCTTCCCCCATGCTCTGCCCTCTACATCTCTTCCATTTGACTGTTCCCATATTTTTAATAACAAACCAGTCATAAACAAACTGACTTCTTGAGTCAGTTCTAGCAAATTAAGCAACCTTAGGAGGAGGTTGTTAAACCTCAGAGTTTCAGCTGGTCAGTCAGAAGTTCAGGCGCCCCAGGACTTGTGCCTGGTGCATGATGTGGGGAGCAGTCTTGGGCGACCGAGCCCTTAAGCTATGGGGCCTGTGCTAACTCCTGGTACTTAATGTCAGAAGTGACTTGACTGCCCAGTGTCCAGAGAATCCGAGATTGGGCTGTTGGTGTTGGGAAACACTCTACATACCTGTGGATATGTTAAGTTACACGGCAAGAGAGACTTTGCAGATGTAATGTGTCACTGGCCTCTGGGGCAGAGGGCAGGCCCTGCTGACAGCCATCAAGGAAACAGGATTCAGTGCTACACACACACACACACACACACACACACACCTCAATTCTAAAAATCTGAATAAACCTGGCAATAGATTCTCCCTCAGAGCCTCCACAAAGGATGGTAGACTCCCATCCACACCTGGATTCAGATGACTTAGATGATGAGACCTTGGAATTTTGAGTTGATAAGACATAAATGAGGTTAGGGACCCTGAAATAATGTTGTAATGAAATTAGACTTCTGGGAACCTTGAGATGGGGTGAATGTATTTTGCTCTTGGAGAAGTATGACTTTTTATGTGATAGGCAAAATTCTAAAAATGACCCTCATTAGCCAGGCATTGGGGTGGGCTCCTGTAGTCCCGGCTACTTGGGAGGCTGAGGCAAGAGAATCACTTGAGCCCAAGAATGTGGGGTTGCTGTAAGCTGTGATGCTACAGCACTCTATTAGTGGTGACAAAGTGAGACTCTGTCTCAAAAAATTAAATAAATAAAATAAAATACATCCTAACAAGATTCCAGTTTTACAAACATTACTCAAGGTACTCTCTAAAGGGATCTTGAAGATGTAGCTGAAGTTCCAAATCAGTTGGTTTACGATCTGGAGATTATAAGGTAAAACTGATCCAACCAGATTAGCACCCTTAAAAGTCAGTAAGGCAATAGGTTTCTCCTGCTGGAAGGCTAAAGAGATTTGAAGCCTAGAAAGAACTTGGTACACCCTGCTGGTCTGAAGTTAAAAGGAGCCTATGAAAGGAATGTTGGCTGCTTTTAAGAGCTGAGAGAGAGGCCTTTGGCCAACAGAGAGTGAGGGGACCTCATTCTTTAGCTGCAAGGAACTAAGTTCTGCCAACAAATAAAATGTAAAGAAAATATGCTGAGTCAAGACTCCCTTTTCATCCACAGAGAACCATTAAGCTGTCAGGGTCTACTCACTCACCCAAACATGATCCACAGATGTCTACTCACCTGTAACAGGTTCACTCACTCTCCCAGACATGAGTTGAAGTGCAGTTAAAGCGGGGGAGGTCCAAGGACTCATAACCCAAAGGGAAATGTTAATATAGAGGAAGCCACATGAAACCAACCCTGATGGAGTGTTCAGCTTTAAGTAGACTGACAATTTAGACTGAAAAGAAACTCAACCCAGAAAATACTGAGATTATCAGCAAGTAGAAGTTTCCACTTCATCCAGTGGAGAGGAGGTTGGACTATTCAACTCTTAGGAATAAAGAATCTCAGCTTTCTTTGCACAGCTGTGAACAGAGAGTGACTCTTTTACTTTGATACATTAACATAGTAAATATCAATTCATGCATATCATTTACAAAAATCAAAACAAAAATAAAACTAAATGTGAGAATAACTCATTGATTGGCAATTATCTAAAAAGAAAGTTCTTCCTTATATAAGAAATTTTTATAAATCGGTATATAAAAAGGCTTCAAACATTTTATCATGCATATTGGTTAACTCATGCCTAGGGGCAAAAACCAGTAAATTGCACTTTAATGAAAAGTTCAAAACCTTGAAAACTGTTCTTGCCTTTATTTCCCCTACCTCTAAATTGAGGAAAATATTACATGCCTGTAGAGGTATGTAATGTGATAATGGAATAGGTTGTGTTTTATGAAGAGATTGTAAAACCCATGAAAAGTTGCCCACAGCCAAAAGGAAATTAGGCCAAGCATAAAAAGCATATAGCTAGTGGAAAATAAGAATTTTAATAAAATTGAAAATATAACCCATCTCCCTTTTATACTTCTTTAGGCTACCAATGTTCTCTCCCTGCTGTGTTTCATTGTTACAATATTGATAACTGTGAAGAAAGTTGATAAAAATTCTGAGAGCTGGCAAAATAGGTGTGAATGTTCAACCATCTGAAAACTAATGTCAGAGAGTTGGTTAATTTGTAATATTAAATTTGGTTATCATATCAATGGTCTAATATATTTCCTAAATGAGTAATATTTTATATCACAATATTAAGATGAAATAATTATTAGTTTTTAGAGAGAGAAAAATAACTTCAAGACTTCCTAATCCAGCCTCTCAATTTACAGCCAAGGAAAAAGGATTAGAAAGAGGAACAGTAATAGAAATGTTTAAATAACACGGGAAATCTGAAGTTTGAGTCTTTCCACTCTCCTCCTATCTGCATACTTCCCCTTACCAAGCAATTAGTAAAAGAGTTAAAATGTCCTAAAAGGGAAAAAAATCTAATAGTAACATTTACCTTCTTAAATTATTCATATTACCAAGATTACCATCAAAATTAGGTAGGATAAAAATGCCAGCACTTTCCAGATGGGCTTTTTTTTTGTTCCCATTTTTTAATAAAACAAGGCAGAAAAGAGTATAATTAATCAAGGAAAGCTCCAGGTGTATCCAAATCAATCCAAATTAATGACAAACAGCTTAGCCTTTCTCTAGTCTTAGAGTCTTTTTAATTATTATAGGTACAATATAGCTGTAAATGTTTATAGGATTCATGTGATGTTCTGATACAGGAAAACAATGTGAAATAATCAAATCAAGATAATTGAGGTATCCATCACGTCAGGCATTTAACATCTCTTTGTATTAAGATCCTTTCAATCCCACTTTTAGCATAAGTGCACCCTAACTTATGGTTGATTATAATCACTTTCTTGTGCTATCACCTTTGTCTAGTCTTGACTCATACTGAAATTCCTTTCAGTCGTCTTTGGAGATCTCAGGGCAGTAGAGTGATACTGAGAACCCAAACCCTTCGTGACATGCTCAAGATCGTGTAGAGGGGAGCAAAGTCCCCAAAGCACTGGCTGTCCCAGAACACAAGCTCCATTTTCACTACCCCTATGTCCGTACACACACAATCGCTTAACACGCCTCTTGCGAGGAAATACCACCTTTTTTTTTCTTTTCACTTACATGAACTTTAGGATTTTTAATGAAAGAGTCCTAGCTTGTCAGTTAATATCTGTACCTAAAACAGTTTATTGCTTCTCAAAATTCCAAAATGGGGTGGAGGAAGAGAATGAGAACAAATATTCCCCGATAAACTCCTGTCTTCACTCCACGGCCCCTAATAATTGTATCTGACCAAGATCAGCAAATGCTGACTCCTAGGACAGGATGGATGATGGGAAACAAATTCAAAGCATATAACATGATTTCTTCCTTCATCTCCATGGGAATCTACACCAAAACAAGGGACAGAACCGATGGACACGTGTTCCCCTCTGTTCTGCATTAAGTCGAATTCTAAAGACTGCAAAGTAAAAAGAATAAAAGACACTGCTGGCAAAATCACAAAGAAGGCAAGGGTTAATTCCAAGTCCTTACCCAGGGGATAAAAGGAAAATAAAAATATGTAAGTGAAGAATCACATGTTTGCCTCAGGTTACAGGGTACTTAACACCAGGGACTCACTTAGGAACACACATCCACTAACAAGTAAAATTTGTCCAAGACTGTGACACATAATAAAAGGCACTGGTGTAAAATAGAACAACAATGTATTTAGTATACCCTGCCATTTTTATATCTGCTCTGTTCAACTGAAACTGTCCTCAAAGTAGTTTAGGCCCAAATGGATACATGGACAGACAGATGGATAGAGAAATAAAATCTTGTGTGTAAATTCAGAGTCTAATACTAGAGTTTAAAATCCACAAGGAAGGCATTTGGGAAGGGAAGAAGGATATAAGCAGAGGATAACCACATGAGCCAGAACCCAGGAGGGTTTAAGACCTAAGCCAGTTCTTGTTGCCTCCTATACGGAGGATAAGAGAGTCTTGCAGGGGAAGCCGGTGCCCTTCATCATGGAACTGAACGCACCTCTGGACCAGTATTGGAAACAGCAAAGGAAGATTCAGGAAAGGGTGGGGCATTTGCCTGACAGGTGGCTGTGGAACAATGTAAGGACACTGCATGATAAACGACAAGAGGTGTGAGTTATGAAAAGACTGTTGCTTTAATTCCATCCTCCAAATTGCACTTCAAAGTCTGTTCAGGCTTGCTTTAAAGCGGAAACATGCAAGGAAAGATGCAAGAACAGAGACAATAGCAACAGAGTGCAGGGGCTGTCTGAAAAATAATCACAAAGTGTTACTAAAAGGCTTTAAGGGAACCTGAATAAATGACGAGATATAACAAGTTAGTGAATAGGAATACTCAGCAGTGTGGCAGTAAAACTTCACCTACTAATTAATCAGAGGAAAACATCAACAGTATTTTTCACCTATTTAGGTTTTGCACATCCTGTGTAATAGCAAAAATCCAAACATAGACAAGACAGTTCTGAAAATGAAGCACAAAGGAAAAGTTACTTTTCTAGATAAAATATTTGCCCTGAAGTATTTGAGATTGAATAGGCCTGAAATGATGATGAGAATATTTATTAAGTTATCAAATGTTGATGTCATTATGCATTCATGTCACTGGTGAGTTACTAAAAGGTGTAGGGGGAAGAATACATAGATAGCATCCTCTCAAGAAGAAGGTAAACACAAAATTCTTTGCTATATATTATTTATAAGTGTGTTATGCTGCTGATAATCTTAAGTAACTTTTAATTAAGATACATCTATCTTATATAAATAAATTAGTCAGATCAACACTTGCTTATTTCACTTAAACTTTCAGTATTGAATTTAAGAAAATAAATACTTATTCAGCTTAAATATAACAGGATAGCTCTAGTAGTACAAACACAAATATCTCTTCCACTTGTACTGAATAATGAATAAGTAAGTTTCCATTCTGATATAATAAGAGGCTGTGCGGCTTTTCCGTTGAGATATTATAGAATGCATTTTTTTCATTGGAAAGAAGTTTGGCAATAATATAATCATTCAAATATTCACTGTATTCAAAAACCCTGTTATTCAAACGTTCTTACATATTAGGGGATGGTAGTCAGACTAGTGAGTTTCATGTCACCAAAGTTAATTATTTTTACTGAAGAGTGGTATACTTTTATAATAAATTGCAATTGTTTCCTCTTTCACCTATATATGGCCATTTGAGTCATTTTCATTTTGGCTAGTACAAATACCATGTAAGGTGAATGTATTTTATACTGCATGCAAAGCCAAAATGTATACTATTCATTATTCTTTACCCATTAATTCAGAAGTGAATCATCAACGCTTTTCAATACTGTGGTCATGGAAACGGCAAGACCAATGTTTTAGAATTTAATGAACATACAATTAATTGCATATATAAAGTGCTTTTTCAGTTGACATATATACATAAACAATGAAACTATGACAATCAAAATCACAAAAATATATATATTACCCCTACAAGTTTATATGTGCACCTTTAAAATAGCTCATTGTATCTCTTTATTCTTCAGGTCGTTCTAGGCAGCTTCTAATATGTTTTGTCACTATACAGATTAATTTGAATTATCTAGAATTTTAGACATAAATGATATCGTAGAGTGTGTGTGTATTTTTTTGTTTGTTTTGGTCTGGCTTCTTTCTGTTTTTTTTTTTGTTGTTGTTGTTTGAGATGGACCCTCAAGCTGTCACAGCTCACAGCAACTTCCAATTCCTGGGCTTAAGTGATTCTTTTGCCTCAGCCTCCCAAGTAGCTGGGACTACAGGAGCCCTCCACAATACCCAGCTATTTTTTGGTTGTAGTTGTCATTGTTTGGCAGGCCTGAGCTCCGAACCCACCAGCTCTGGTGTATGTGGCTGGCACCTTAGCCGCTTGAGCTACAGGCACCAAGCCCTGGGTTCTTTCTAGCATAATTAATTTTAGATTCATTCATGTGGTTGCATATAAGCAAACATTCTTTACAGATGAGCTGTGTGAAATACAGTATAATTTATTTAATCATTCATCTATTAATAGACATTTGTGTTGTTTTCAGTCTGGGGCTAATTCAAATAAAGTTTTTATAAACTTGTGTGTGTGTGTGTATAGCATATGTTCCATCTATTTGTATGGAAACATATTTTCATTTCTCTTGGGTAAAAAATACCGGTGAAATGACCAAGTTATGTTACAAGTATGTGTGCAAATGTTTTCTAAGATAGTTGTACCTGCCTACATACTTAGTCATAGGATAAAAGATCTAGTGGTTCCACATTCTTGCCAAAATTATTTTATTTAAGCTTCTAATTTCAGCCAGTCTAGTAAGTGATGACATCTCATTGTTTTAATTTGCATTTCCCTGATGACTAATGATGTTTTTCATATCTTCATGTGCTTATTTTATGTATCTTTTATGATGAAATGTCTGTTTGCTAATATATAATACGTAATACTTCACCTTTAAGTGATTGACAGAAGTCACCAGTAAAACCACCTTCACCTGAAATTTTCTTTGTTTATGATTCAATTTGTTCAGTAAACAAACTGTTTTTTAGTTATCTGTTTTAGTTAAGGAAGTTTGTTAGTTTGAATCTTTCAACACATCTTTACTTTATATTAAAGCTTCATAGAAGTTTTAATATATTGGCATAAAGTTATTTATAATAGTCTCTTGTTTTTCTCTTAAATGCTGATGTCTTTGTAGTAATCTGTCCCCTCTCATTCCTGCTCATGGAAATGTGTTCAATTTCTGTTTCTATCCGCCCTTTGATCAGCTGATCTGGAAGTTTCTCTTCAGAAGACAGGATTTTTCTCTAATAATTAATCTCTTTTGTTTTGCTGAGTTCTTATTTCTGCTCTTGCCTTTCTTCTGCTTATGTACGTTTACTTTGCTCTTTTGTTAAAAAAATTAAAATGGAGCTGAAGTCATGATTTCAGTTCTTTTCTGATGTTTATGTGTTCAATGCTTTCAATAGCACTCTAAGCACTGCCTTGGCCGCACATGATAAATGTTGGCGGTTCTGTTTTCACCTTCAAGTTTAGAATGCTTTCTAGTTTTCCTTTGATTCCTTCTTTCACCAGTGCATTATTTAGAATTTTGCTAATTCCCAAATATTTATGGATTTTTACCTGTATTTCTATTGTTGATTTCTAATTTTATTCCTTTCCAATCAGAAAATAAGTTGTGTGATTTGGGCCCTTATAAATTTTATTGAAATTTATTTTATGGTCCAGAATTTGTCCATTTTCATAAATGTTTCATATGTACTAGAACAGAATCTGTGATCTGCTCTTCTGGGGGAAGTATTCTATAAATATCAATTAGGTAAAGTTGACTAATGATGTTTGTGTTTTCTGTATCCTTGCTTCTTGCCCTTTGAAAATTTGTTATCAGTTATATACACATGAGCATGCTTACTCAGTATTTACAAATTCACCCCTGCATCATTATGAAGCGACTCTTTTAAGGCTGGTAAAATTCTTTGATCCAAGATCCACTTTTCTTATGGCCACATTTGGTCAGCACTACCGTGGTCTGCCTTATTCCATCGTCTCATGATGGATCTATTTTTGTCCTTATATTTCAAATGGATTTCTATAGGCAGCATATATCTCGATCTTATTTTATAATCCATTACAATTATCTCTGCCTTTTAATTTGAAGGAGCAAGCCCATTTACATTTAATGCGCTTATGATATGGTTGGATTTAAATCTATTATATTAATATTTATAATTTTGCCATATTTATGCTCTCTTTCGGATCGTTTGAATATCATTGGAAAATCCATCTTCTCAATTGGCTTATAAGCCTAAACAATTTGATTTCTCTCCTCAGTACCTGCTTTAGCATTTTAGTACCCATTTTATTTATCTCAATCTATGTTCAAGTGATATTATAACACTTTATCTGATAAAGTGCATTGTAACGGTCTACTTCTATATCCACCTCTCAGTCTTTCCTTTATTGTCATCTATTTTATTGACATATATGTGATAAACCCCATAATTCATTGTTATTTTTATTTTAAACAGTTAATGATCTTTATGGAATCTTAATATTAAGAAATTATTTATACATAATGTATTACTCATGGTTTTCTGGGAAAGAGAACCAATAGAAAAAAATATATACACATATATGTAAATAGTCAACTATTTTAAATTGCACACAAACTTTATGGATGCCCTGTATATGTATAATCACACTATATAATAGAGGGCAAGTAGGTCTCCATACACACATCTATGCCTGCGTACACACACACACACAGTATACCATGAGCAAGGTGGAGACCCAGAAAAGCCACTGGTAATATTCTATCAGAGTCCAGAGGCCTGAGGACCAGGTGAGCCAATGGTGTAAGTCTTAGTTTGAGGGCAAAAGAAGACCAATGTTCCAATTTAAACCATCAGGCAGAGGAAGTGAGTTCTTCCTTCCTGCCTTTTGTTCTATACAGGCCCTTAATGAATTGGATAATTCCTGTTCGCATTGGGGACAGCAACCTGCTTTACTGAGTTCAGCAACTCTAATGCTAATTTCATCTGGAAGCACCCAAAACACCCAGAAATGTTAACTATATATCTGGGCACTCCATGATCCGTTCAAGTTAGTGAAAAATATTAATCATCACACACGTATTACCATCTGTGGGCAATTTTTTTTTATGTAGATCCATATTTCCATCCAGTTCCATTCCCAGTGCTGAATATTTTCCTTTAACATTTCTTCTAAAGTAGATTTAATTGTAATGAATTCTCTCAGCCTTTGTGTGAGTGAAAAGGTGCTTATACCACCTACATTTTTGGATGACATTTTAACTTGGTAAAGAGCTTTAAACAGGTCCAGAGCCAAGGCCCACCAATGCCACTGGTGGCACACACCTGTGGTCCCAGCTACTCAGGACACAGGAGATCTCTCAAGCTCACAAGTTTGACACCAACGTAGGTCTCAACATAGTGTAAGACCCTGACTCTAAAACATCTATAAGAATAATAGTGAATATTAAAGAAAGAATTCTAGGTCTAGAGGTTTCTTTCTCCCTTAGCAATCTCAAAGATATTCTGTTATTCTTCCTTTCGCTTTCTTACACAGTACATGCTGGGACTTTTTTTTCTGTCTTCTTTTAAGATTTCCTCTAATCACTAGTCACAGGACAGTTCTCTAGGTGGCCTTACAGTTCTCCACTCTTATTCATGTGCAGTTCTCAAGAAAAACAATAGGATTAGTTGGGAATGTAACAGCTTGAGAAAAGGAGGAACTGGCCAGCCCCTGTCCCCTAGAAACAAGATGATTTTTAGTCCAGTATTTCACGTAGCCCCTTGGTGTAAAAAACAGGGTGGGCTTGTTTCCTGGGTCCTTTAGCTGTGTCCAGGTAGGGATGAGGAGCTGGGACTCCATCTGCCTGGGTCTGCTTTCCTGATGCTTGAGAGAACAGCCCATCATCAATTCTAGGCTCCGTTAGGATTGTTCCCTTGCTACTAATCTCTGAGTAATAAATCCACTTCTCGTAACTTCTGGTGAGTGTTCCATCTCATCAGGCGAGGGCAAGTAACCAGTGCACAGTGAACCTCCTTCACACCACTGTTCGACAGTGTTTTGATGTGTCTTAACGTACTTGCCTTCACATTTCTTGTGCTTGGTGGTTGTTGAGCTTCTTATAATTTTCATCACATTTGTAAAATTAAAAATTTGGTCTTTATATCATTTTTCCCTTGCCTCTGTTACATGGATTATAATTACATGTACACAAACCTCCTTGAAATTGTCCCAGACCCCTTGCTGTGTTCATTTGCTTTAGTCTATTTTCTTTCTGTTTCAGGATTGACAGATGGTATTCCTCACATGAAGTTCATTACTCTTTAGGTTTACAGTACATAACCTGCTCCTTATCCAATGAGGTATATTGTCACTGTAGAAGCATGAGTCTTTGTATATCCCTCATATTTCTACTTAGCACAATCTTTCTTCTGCTTCCTTACATCTATGGCTTGTATTTGTTTTAACATGCTTGTCTATCAATTCTATTATTTGTATCATTCATGGATCTGTTTTTGTGCTTCTTTGCATGCCTAGATACTCTGTACCAGATGTCAAACATTGTAAATTTGACATTTTTGGAAATCACATATTTTTATATTGCTATAAATATTCTTGACCTAAGTTCAGGAGTTCAGTAAAGCTACTTGAAGACAGTTTGATCTTTTCAAGACTTGCTTTTATATTCTTCTGGAGGGGACTAGAACGGACTTTAGGGAAGAGCTACTTTTGCTCTACTACTGACTCAGTACACTTCCGTGTACTCCCCTGTGCCCCTCAATTACAAAAGTACAGTCTCTGATTGGTGGGAGGAAGAGCTATTCCCATACTACACGACCTCTGTGAATTGCTTCCTCTAACCCTTTTGAGTAAACATTCTGAGACTCAAGTAATTATGTCACATACATTGGTCAATACCCAGCTGAACCCTGGAAAGAAAACTCTGCCAGTGTCTCTGTCTCTCTCTTCCCCTCCTGCTCGGTACTTTACCTTGCAAATATGACACAGTTTGACCTCTTCTTGTTTCTCACCCCATTTATTTCCACTTTCCCAGGGATCACTATTCTGCCTTGTCTGATGTCCAGTGTCTGCAAATTATTATTCCATATGTTTGTGTGTTTGTTTTCTTAGTTGTTTCAGGTGGAAAGTAAGACGGTGTGTCCTCTTACTTCATCTTCCCAAGAATATTTTAAGTTTTTCATTTTTATATTATTGGAAATTATGTCGGATTTAAGATCATAATATCTAAATTCAAAATACATATAATTTGATTCTGACCATCAATGTTCTACCAATGATCCCTGAAGGACACTGGAGTTACGGGCACCAACCTTCTTGTAGTTGAAAATTCATGATTCCCCCAAATTCACTGACTCCCAAAAACATTAGCTACTAATAGCCTACTATTGACCAGAAGCCTTACTGTTAGCTTAAATAGTCAATTAACATATATTTACTATGTTATATGTATTATACACTGTATTCTTATAATGAAGTAGGGTAGAGAAAAAGTTATTAAGACAATTATAAGGGATGTAAATATATTTACTATTACCTGAGTGGAAGTGGATCATCATAACGGTCTTCATCCTCACTGATTTTTATGTTAAGTAGGCCAAGGAAGAGGAATAAGAGGGGTTGGTCCTGCTCTCTTTGGAGAGGCAGGGGCAAAAGAACATCCACGTGTAAATAGACCCATGAAGTTCAAATGCATGTTGTCCAAGGGCAGACCAACTTTGGCAAGTAATGTAATAAAACATTCTGAAATTGCCTTTCCCATTTTATAAATAAGGTATGGTTATGCATTTTCTCCTTGCCAGGTACTTTTTGGGAGAGAAATGAGCAAAGCATCATGTGAAATTTTTATTTTTGTTTATAATTTCACAGCTGGTTTCTTTCTTCCAGATCTAGTGATGTTTCCATGATTGTCTACTTCACTAAAAATACAATTTAGAAAGAATATATTTTTTTTAATTTTTACATATACATGTGTTAATTAGGTTTCCACTCTGCCTTCACAGAATTTATAAAAGGCTTAAATTTTAATAACAATAACAATGTTTAAGATAAGGACTAGAAACAAAAACCATGTAAAGAATGAACAAAGAAAAATACTTTCAGAAAAGAAAACAATTACTGCATTGAAATATTAAGCAATATTATTAATAATAATGCCAAGAAAGTAATGTTCACATTGTCAAATAAGACATTATAGAGTGCTTTGACTCTGAGGCTCAGTATGAAGTCATCAGTCAACTCCTTTTTTTCCCCAAATTCTCAAAAAATAGACAACTAATATTATATAAATAAAAGGAGAGTTTCAAAAAACAGATCATACCAAATCTTATAGACAATAGAAAAAGAAGAAATATTTCAAAATCATTCTACTTGATCTGGAAACATCTGATATTTAAATTGGAGAAAATATATTGTTATAAAGGGAAAGTGAGGATGCAATATCCTAAACAACATATTAACAAGTTGAATTAAAAGTTAATGTTTAAGTAATGTACTTTGGTCAAAATTTAATCCAATTTATGTGAGAAATTAGTCACTATTTTCTTTCCTTTTTTTTTGTTTGTTTTCTTTCCCTCACCCCCTCCCTCCTCCTCTCTCTGTCTGCTCTCTCCTTCCCCCATGCCCCACTATGTCATTAATTGTCACTAGTTGTCCTTAAATAAAAGTTGAATACTTAGGATTCATGCTTCTCCATTCCTGTGATGTTTCACTAAGAATAATGTGTTCCACCTCCATCCAAGTTAGTACAAATGCTGCAAAGTCTCCATTGTTTTTGATGGCCGAGTAATATTCTACGGTGTACATATACCATAGCTTACCAACCCATTCCTGGGTTGAAGGACATTTAGGCTGTTTCCACATTTTGAAATAATATTCTTTACAATAAAACATTCTAATAACTGCCATATTTGTCTATAATTTTGTTGTGTTTTTCTCTTTATTAATATTTGTGATCCTGAATGACTAAGGATGTATATATCTTTTCATCTAGAAAATGAAATGGTTTTCAATTGCGTTTAAAATCGAGTCATACAGAGATGGTAAAACCAGTACTTTTTGATGGTAAGGTCACCCTATATCATTATGACGAATCATAGGACACAGCACATCACTTTCCTTCATGCAGAAAAGTTCTTGCCACCTCTCTCATCAATTTCAGTCAATTTTATTATAAGACAAATTTGGTTTAAAAAGAAAAAAAAAGAGACACCAGATTTAGGGTTAGATATAACTTTACAAAAACCATGCTGGACGTACAGGCTGATTACATTGATTTTCTGTGCTTTCTAAGCCTTCTTACCTCTGCTGCTACCTTGTCCTATATCCTCATGCTCTTTCCTCCTCTCCTGTGAAAACAGGCCTTAGGAAAAGGCTATGAAAAATACCTAATATTATTGCAGTGTGTGCTATATATAAGTAATTTCAGGAGATAATGCAGACTTTTTACTTTGTTTTCTCTTTATTTGAGGTTTCAAAAAGGAACCAATTCTCTTATTTTGCTTGGATCAGAGAAGATGTGTTTAAACCAAATGGTCTGCAATCTCATTCTGATTCTTCCATAACCCTCAGAATAAAGATTTGATGGTTCAACTTCAATAGTTACCAAGGGATTCTAGTGTAGAAACCATGAGAAATTTCACTGAAGTATGATGTTCCGGGATGTTCAAAAACATAGACCCGTAAGTCAGGAAAGGATTTAGAGAGCTGATTGTGGCTCAGAATCCCAAAGCTCCCTTTATAAGCCTTGGACAAAAATTTCCCTGGTTTCCTCATTTGCAAACATGAAAATAATTAAAAGTCTGGGAATTATCCATGGCATTTAGCACATAGAATCAACACAGAGGAGTTTGTCAATTGAAATGTCTTAGTCACTATCTTATAATAATCTCCAGAGGAAACAGCAACCTTTAACCCATAAACTATTACCAACTTTCAAATAAAAAAATCAAGCTCCTTGACTACAAGAGATGTAAACAATTTTTTTTTTGTTCATCTCAATTGGAAGGATGGATTCAACGAGATAGCATAAAGAAAAAAAGAGAATTTGTCAAATTTGGCTAATTAAAGTTTAGATCAAAGAAATTTGTTGGTAATGTTATGGTATTTCTATTTCTACCAGAGTGATGACAAAAATTTCCTGGTTACTAAGATTTCTTGGAAGCTTGTGACTTTTTTTATAGGTAAGAGAAATTTTATAAAAACCTGTTAGGTTAGTTTACACCTAACATGAAAGTTCTTTAAACTTATTTTTAAAGTTTCTGAAGCAAAAGTTTTGGAAAGCAAATTTCAAGTGGAATTGATACCTTAAATCAAAAGTATACTCTGTTATTCTGCCTCTAATTAGGCAAAAATCTAAAAAGGTATTTTTTTCCGATTACATTGTAATTTGGTTTATATTGGCTGAGAATAATTCTATTCATTTCTTAAAAAGAAAACATGATAGATTTAAAATATTTTTGTATATTTATCACCTCCCTTGTTCGTACTTAAGCTAATGGTTATTGATAAACTAGCTGCTAACTATTCTCTAACAACATGTGTTATAAACTATAAAATAAGCCACCAATGTGTGAAAGTTGCTCATACATATTGGGCCGTTCTTTTCATACCAATCTAAAACAGAATCAAAAGGCCTGGGGAAAAAAGTACTCAGGAACAAAATATTGCTTCAAAAATGCACATCTTGGAAAGTGTGGCCGTTGAAGCTACCTCCTGTAACATGAAAACAGTTTTTTTTTTTTATAATTTTATTGAATCATAATTCTGTACATTGGTGCAATCATAGGGCACGATTCATATACATTCAGAAATGTTTTGATCGTACTGTTACAGATAGCCTTCATGGCATTTTCTTGATCACTATATAA
>CAUYON010179205.1:0-11308 GCA_963573935.1 Arctocebus calabarensis
CAAGCTGTCACCCTGGATAGAGTGCCATGGCATCACAGCTCATAGCAACCTCCAATTCCTGGGCTCAAGCGAGTCTCTTGCCTCTGCCTCCCAAGTCGCTGGGACTACAGGCGCCCACCACAACGCCCGGCCATTTTTTGGTTGCAGCCGTCATTGTTGTTTGGCGGGTCTGGGGGCTGGATTTGAACCCGCCAGCTCAAGTGTACGTGGCTGGCGCCTTAGCCCGTTGAGCCACAGGTGCCGAGCCAATCAATGGTTATTTTATTTTTATTTAAAAAATTTTTTTTTTAGTTTTTAGAGACAGGGTGTCTCTCTCTGTTACCTAGGTTGGAGTATAGTGGTACAATCATAGCTCACTGTAGCCTTGAACTCCTGGGCGCAAGTGATCTTCCTGCCTCAGTCTCCCAAGTAGCCAGGACTCTAGGTGCATGCTACCACACCTGACTAATTAAAAAAATAATTTTTTTTAGAGATGGGATCTCATGGTGTTGTCCGGGCTGGTTTCAAACTCCTAGCTTCAGGTAGTCCCCCTACCCTGGCCACCCATAGTGCTAGGATTACAGTCATGAGCTGCTTTGCCCAGCCAAAGCTTTTTTATTTATTTTATTTTTTTTGAGACAGACCCTCAAGTTATCACCCTTGGTAGAGTGCTGTGGCATCACAGCTCACAGCAATCTCCAACTCCTGGGCTCAAGCAATTCTCTTGCCTTCACCTCCCAAGTACCTGGGACTACAGGTACCTGCCACAACGCCGAGCTATTTTTTGGTTGCAGCCATCATTGTTGTTTGGTGGGCCTGGACTGGATTTGAATCCACCAGCTCAGGTGTATGTGGCTGGCACCTTAGCCGCTTGAGCCACAGGGATCGAGCCCAAAGATTTTTTCGATATGCTACCAGATGCACAAGTAACATGAGAAAAATGGGTAAATTGGACTTTATCAAAATTTAGAACTTTGGTACTTCAGTGGATACCATTAAGTGAAAAGACAATCCACTGAAAATATTAAAATTCTAAAATGTTTGTAAGAGGCCAGGTGCGGTGGCTCACGCCTGTAATTGGGAGGGTGAGGTGGGTGGATTACCTGATCTCACAGATTGGAGACCAGCCTGAGCCAGAGTGAGACCTTGTCTCTAAAAATAGCTGGGCATTGTGGTGGGTGCCTATAGTCCCAGCTACTCAGGAGGCTGAGGCAAGAGAATCACTTGAGCCCAAGAGTTTGAAGTTGCTGTGAGCTGTGACGCTATGGCACTCTATTGAGGACGACTCTGTCTCAGAAAAAAAAGGAAAAGACATAAAATATTTATAAGTCTAATACTGAAAAGGGATTTGAATCTAGAATATATAAAGAATCTTAAAACTCAGTAACAGAAAGGCAAATAATTCAATTTTAAAGTGTGCCAAACAATTTGAAAAGACATTTTTCCAAATATATATGCATGGCCAATAAGCATATTGAAATGATGTTGAACATCATTAGACATTAGGGAAATGCAGATGAAAACTGCAATGAGATATCACTTCACAGCTACCAGCATGGCTGTAATTTTTAAAATAAAGGAAACAACAAGTGTTGGTGAAGAAACTGGAATCTTTAGACATTGCTTGTGGGAATGTACAGTGGTATAGTTGCTTTGGAAAATATCTGGCAGTTAAGTACCGTGTTACCATATGACCCAGCAATTCCCCTCCTTAGTAGACAGCCCTCGATATGAAAACTTAGTCTACATAAATATTTGTACATGGTTGTTCATAACAGCGTTATTCATGGAGAAATTGGATGCAGCCCAAATGTCCATCATCTGGTGGACGGATAAACAAAATTTGGTACGTGTGTACAATGGACTGTGTTTTAGCTATAAGAGGAATGAAGAATGGATGTGTGGTACAGATGCATGCCGGCACATGAATGACTCTTGAAAACGTGCTAAGGGAAAGAAGACAATCTTGAAAGACCACGGAACCCATGACTCCATTTATACAAAATATCCAGAATAGGCAAAGTGGTAGCGAGATTGGTGATTGGTTGTTCCAGAAGGGTGGGAAGGAGTAGGGAGTGAGTGCTATTGGCTCCAGCTTTTCCTTTTGGGTTAATTAAAATGTTCTATAGTTGATTGGGGTGATGGTTGTACAATTCTGTGAATATGCCAAAAACCACTGAATTACACTTTTTAAATGGGTGGATTGTATGTGGATTATGTCTCAATAAAGCTGTTACATAAAAAAGGTAAATTTTCTTCTGACTTGTCCACTGGAAAGGGGACATCTCATTTGTATTTGAGCACATGTGAGTAGCATCAGGACTACTTAACATCATCAAAAGTGCTACCAGAGTCAGGTAACTGAAGCCACTTGTCTGCTTGAAAGAGCATCCGAAAATGACAAGAGTGGACCGGATAAACTTTCTGAAGTAGGACTGAAGCTTCAGCCAAAGTTCCTCAGCTTCACCTTGTCTTGTCTCAGCGTCAGTGTCTCTGTTCCCATTAACAGGCTTGCTAGTTAGCAGCTCTTTGCAGTTTGCTGAGCTGCTCATGGACCAGAACTGATCGCGAGCACCATCCTGTGTGTCGGCTTGGTTAGGAGCAGCTGAGACTGCTCATACCAGTAAGTCAGAGGATTTTCCCAGGTGCATATAACTGATCAGTAAAGCCAACAATGACTTTTTCTCAGAGTCATCAAAGCTGACATTTAGAAGGGATTCCAGTGATCATTATCTCATCCCACTCAATTTTTCAAACGGGGAAACCAACCCTAGATTTGAACTCTACTCTAGGTCAGGGGTCAGCAAACTACTGCCTATTGGGTGAATTTGCCCACAACCTATATTTGTAGAAAAGTCTTACTGGAACATATCCATGGCCATGTGTCTGTGGATTGCTTACGGCTTTTCTGCACTACAGCAACAGAGTTGAGTAATTGCAACAGTGACCAACTGATTTGCAAAGGGTGGCCCTTCAGTGTTTCACAGCTGTGTTCGTGTTGATGTGTGGCAGTCTCTTGCAGAGTGGCATTCATTATTGCTTTTGCATGTTTTTGTGTGCTGTCACAAGAACATCAGAGCTTGAATTAGAGCAATGAATAAACATTAAATTTCTTGTTAAACTTGGCAAGACTGGAAGTGAAATCAGGGACATGTTAGTCTAAATGTATGGGGATAATGCCATGAAGAAAACGGCAGTATATGAATGGATTAAATGTTTTTCTGAGGTTAGAAAAACCATCGCTGATGAAGAGAGGACCGGGTGGCCGGTAACAAGCAGACCTGACAAAACATTGCAGAAATTTGTTGAATTGTGGGTTAAGAGTTCTTGCTGACTGTGAGAAGCATAGCAGAGCAAGTAAACGACGCTAGAGAAACATCTTAACTGAAAATCTTGGCATGAGAAAAGTGTGTGCAAAAATAGTCCCAGAGGAGCTCACTGATGAACAGAAGCAAAGGAAAGTTGACTTTGCCAAGATCTTTTGGTGAAGCAAGACGATGTTTTGGGCCATGATGTTACTGATGATGAAACATGGGTGTACCAATAAGTCCTGAAAGAAAGCATCAAAGTGCACAATGGAAGTCAGCCCCAATCTCTCCATGACCAAAAAGTTCCATCAGACCAAATCACGAATCAAAATGATGTTGCTAACCTTTTCTGATATCAGAGGGATTATTCATTATGAATTTGCACCAACCGGACAAACAGTTGACCAAGTTTACTATATGGACCTACTAAAAAGGACGTGCATGTACTATTTGTACTTGTAAACGATGAAAATGACCTGAACTTTTAACCAGTAACTCATGGCTCTTGCATCATGACAGTGCCCCAGCTCCCACGGCACCATGTGTGAGGGAGTTTTAGCCAGTAAACAAATAACTCTGTATTGGAACACCCTCCCTACTCACCTCATCTGGCCCCCAGTGACTTTTTTTCTTTACCTGAAGATAAAGGAAATATTGAAAGGAAGACATTTTGATGATATTCAGGACATCCAGGGTAATATATGGGTCACTATGAAAGTTTTCAGACAGTCTATGTTATGGTCCATTATTTCACTTCCAAGAAACACAGCCGACAGTGTCCTTTCTGGTTCACCCACGCAAGTTTCAACTTGCTTAGCTTATTGTTGCTGGGAGGAATTCATTTGTCTCTGTTCATGTGGATTTTACATTTCTTGATTTTTGTGTATCTCAAAACTTTCATAATGACACACGTACAACAACAGCTCTGATGGCCATTCCAGAAAAAGTGTTCCAAAATTGCTTTTGAAGGCTCGACTAGGTCCTGGCATGGATGCACAGCTTCCCAAGGGGAAAACTTTGGAGGTGACCGTAGTAGATACTCAGCAGTGAGGTGTGTAGCCCTTTTTCTAGGATGCGTTTGAGAACTTGTCAGACCTCGTATATTCTTTAACTTAAAATTTCAATCATGAGTAAGGCAGTACAATCACAAAATGCACTTTACAATCATGTCTCCTACCCATTGAAATAAAATTCCTATTTGCAGCACATACAAATTCTAGACAATTGCTTCTCAAAATTGCCTTAGTCACAGAGGCCAACCAATGGCCAAGTGTTATATCTTGAGTTGTCAGAAACTAGATGAAAGAAGTGAGTACAAAAATTCAAAATACCATGCTTATGAGGATTTCGATTTTACTTTGGATAACTTAAGGAGTGGGGCTGTGTTCAGTTTGCTAACCATAACTATCAGTTATTCAGTATCTCCTAACTCTGCTGTATGTGGTCCTTCTCTTTCAGGTTTCATTTCCAGGGACCCTGTGGTACAACTCTTCCTGAAGCACTTGCCCGTCATGCAAATGAAACTTTCTTAAGTCTCCTAGGAAGGAGAAAATTTAGTATGTCTAAGAACTAGACCACAAACAGGAGAAACTGGCTTGTGGGTAGTGAGTGAAATATTGGACCATCTAAAAATATCCTCTGATTCCCTGGCAGGAATCCAAGCTGTTGGTAAATGGTGGGAAACTTAGAAGTAGCAAGAGCAAATGTATTTAAGAAGTTAGACGACTGTGGGGGTACAGTGGCTCATGCCTATAATCCTAGCACTCTGGGAGGCCAAACTGGGTGGAGCTTAGGAGTTTGAGACCAGCCCCAGCACGAGAAAGACCTTGTCTCTACTAAAAGTGGAAAAAAACTAGCTGAGCTTTGTGGAAGCACCTGTCAGTCATCCCTGCTACTCAGGAGGCTTGAGGCAAGAGGAACTCTTGAGCCCAAGAGTTTGAGGTTGCTGTGAGCCATAACAGCACAGCTTTCTACCCAGGGTGACAGAGTGAGACTCTGTCTCCAAAAAAAAAAAAGCAAACAAAAACAAGTTAGAGAACTGTGAAGTGAATTCATGCTGTCTGATTGAACTGAAGCATAAGATACCTTTGATGTATTTGGTTGGTTATTGGGAGGGAACAAATTTTATAATTGTCTAAAAGATGTAATTTTTCTGATTCTGTTTTTGCCAAAGATAGAAATAAAGGGGTAAAACCCTGACATTCATTTCTGATATTTGAATAAGTTTCAGTGGAAAATAAAGTCATTCCGTAGGTAGTTTATTTTATAAAGATGTTACCCCAGGAAATGTCTTTGCAGGAGGCTTTGCAGCAGCATTTACCTTGTGTGCTTTTCCTCAGAGAATAGGAGATAGCTGACTGCAGGAGTTCAGTGCAAGGGTGGAAGAGAAAAATACTGACAAGGGAGAAAAGCAGGAGAATGATGTATATGTGGGCCTCAAGAATAACACAGCTTGGCTCGGCGCCCATAGTTTGTGAGTAGGGTACTGGCCACGTACACTAAGGCTGGCAGGTTCGAACTAGGTGGGCCTGCTAAACATCAATGACAACTGCGACCAAAAAAATAGCCGGGTGTTATGGTATGCGCCTGTAGTCCCAGCTACTTGGGAGGCTGAGGCAAGAGAATCGCTTAAGCTCAAGAGTTTGAGGTTAATGTGAGGTGTGAAGCCACAGCAGTCTACCAAGGGCAACATAGTGAGACTGTCTAAAAAAAAAAAATAACACAGCTGGCTAAAATTTTGCTGTGGCCATCTTAGCAGCCAGGAGAAAAGGAAGGCAATGGTTGACTGTTTCTCACTATCACTATCTCATGCAGTCTCTGTGGGTCTGCTAACCTTTCCCAGACACTGAATTCTGAGGGGAGTTTTTCCCAGGGGAAATGATGCCCTTATTACCTTGGAGTAAGTGGAACATAATTCTTTCCTTAAGCCCCACTAGCTAATTCAGCACTTGGGGGTCTTAAAATGCCTGCTACTGGCTGGGAAGAGTGGACATTACCAACAGTGTATGTAGGTCAGTCCTTGGGCCAGGTGGACCATGGGTGATTAGGTGCCTCTGCCACTTGCAAAATTCCATTTAATAGTATACTCTTGGCTTTTGTTAAAATAGGCAGCAAGACACTGTCATAGAGCATTCGCAAGTCATAACTTTTACTAAATCCCAAATATCCTTTGTGTGGGGAAAAGGTATGTTTGCAGCTTATAGGGAGTCTGGAGAACCAGCCAGGCACCCTGAAAGCCTGATTCACACTTTATTTGGGTGGGCAAGATATACACTGAGAGCACTGCTAATAGCTGTAATGAAGTTCTGTAATGCATACAATAGTTTTTGTACACGAAATACTATAATACATATAATACATACAATGCAGTTTTTTGTACACATCATGCACTTTTAATAGCTTTGCTGCTAAGATGTTGCCAATTAACTCCGTATATTTTTCTCCTATTAGCACCCTATCTCAGGGTGTCTGATTACATTTTGATTTGTAATTTTTTTTATTTGCAATTTCTGTCTGACTAAGGCCCAGAGGTCTCAGAACTGTTCTTTGCAACTCCTCTCATACTAGACCTTTGGTTCCAGCAGCACTTTTTCTGGTGTTTCATCATTTTTGTTCCTGTTTTATTTTCTGAGACAGTTTCACTATGTTGCGTCACAGCTCACAGCAACCTCCAACTCTTGGGCTTAAGTGATTCTCTTGCCTCAGCCATTGAAGTAGCTGGGACTATGGGGGCCTGCCACAATGCCGGGCTATTTTTCTGCTGCAGTTGTCATTGTTGGCCCCAGCTGGGTTCAAATCCGCCACCCTTGGTGTATGTGGCTGGCACCATAACCACTGTGCTCTGGGGACCGAGCCCATTTTGTCATTCTTAAATTGGGAATTGCTTCTAAATCAGAAAAGAATTGAAAATACAAAATACACGTGAGATAAAATTATTCAACTTAGCATTGATTAAACATTTGGTATATTATAGACATTAGAAATAAAATGGTTAGCAAGACCTGGATCTTACCCACAAGGAGTTCACAGAATGGATGGAAAACCCCTCATGTAAATTACTATACAATGTGGAAACTACAGGAATAGAAATTTGTGGAAGCCTCAGAGAAGAGTATAGTTAAGAGATGGACAGAGTGGGAAGGTGGTGGACATTGAAGGTGCTTGAAGTCAGGCTGGGTGGGAGTTTTTGAAGTATAAGTTCTGCATGAGGCAGTGCCTGTCAGTAGAGGGACAACACGTACAAGTGGGAAACAACTTCATTTGTTCAAAAAATGATGAGTCATTCAGTATTGTGTAACAGGGGAAAGGAGATAAACACCTCGATCACAAAGGGACTTGTATGTCAAGAAACAAAACCCAGTAGGACCTCCATAGCTGATCACCCCCCTCCACCCACCTCTCCTTGACCTGATTTTCATAGGCTGGACATGCACAGCATATAGCTATCAGTACAGTAGGCCGCGTTCCTTATGTTGACCAGTTGGTTACGCTCCCTTGGCTGGTCAACTTACACAGGTTCTACTGCAAGAAGTGTGTATACCACAAAACTAATGTGCATTCATCCTTAAGGTGAAGTCATCCTTGTGGAAAAAAAAAAAAGATACTTATTCAGCATATGCCAAGGACCAGCCGCTGTTCCAGTTCGTGGGGTCGCGGCGGGAACCAGACACGGGCCCCACTTTGAGCTCACACCAGGACGGAGAGCCAGACGATGAATTATCACGGTGGGGCCGGCACGCATCCGGTGCTGAGGACTTACTTAAGCCCGGGTCTGTGGACCTCGGTTGGGCCAGAGATAGCAGGAGCAATAACGTCCTTCTGCTGGAGCGCTTCCCCTCCCGTGAAAGCCGCCTCCTTGGGGAATGAGAATCAATCGACAACTGTCCACGAATTGGACTGACCACGCGGCGACACAGCGACTGGGGCCCGCGTTTACAGGTTTCTGGGAATCAGCGCGATCCGCGCCGTTGCCATCCTAGCCGAGGAGAGCAGCACTGCCAACGTCCCATGCCTGGAAATTAAACCCTTCTCCAGGAGCATTTAGGGGTGGCCTCCCGCCAGCGCCCCGGGAGCCGGGTGGGGGCATCTCACCGGCAGACCTCAGGCCACGCCCTTTCCTTTTTTGGTACCTGCGCCTCCGCCTGTAGAGGGGCCTCCGAACCTGCAGGGGGCGACGGACCCCCCCGTCGCTCTCCGGTAACGTCACGCCCCGCTTGAGGCTGCTTCCGGGTCAGAATCAACCGGTCCTGTGCTCTGTGGGCCATGGTGCAGCTGCGGCCGCGAGCGTCCCGCGCCCCGTCGTCGGCATCGGCGATGGTGGACGAGAGTCAGCCGGCCTCGGAGGAGGAGGCGGAACATGGCTTGTTGCTCGGGCAGCCCAGCAGCGGCGCAGCCGCCGAGCCGCTGGAGGAAGACGAGGAAGGAGAAGACGAGTTTGACGACGAGGCCCCGGAGGAGCTGACTTTCGCCAGCGCGCAGGCGGAGGCCAGAGAAGAGGAACGGCGAGTGCGGGAGACCGTGCGCAGGTGCGGAGCCGGCGCCGGGCGGGGAGAACTGCCCCTTCTCGTCCCGCGTGTCCTTCCCCTCGCTGACCTGTCGCCGCTTCTTCCAGGGATAAAACGCTCCTGAAGGAGAAGAGGAAGCGACGCGAGGAGCTGTTTATCGAACAAAAGGTTAGAGGGCAAGAAGGTGTCTCATAAACCATCTCTGCTTGGGTAGAATTCCCGTGTTTGAGGCAGTTGGGGCTGCTAGGATATTGGAATGGGAAAAAATTCACTAATGTTTCTTCTGACATTGAAAAGAAAGATGCTTGTGCCTTTTACTGTCCACCAATTGAAAATAGGACTTGGAAAAGTGAATTTGAAAACACAAGTGTTAGATGGAGACGTAACTCTGACACTTACCTGGCTATGACACCTTTCTCATTTGGCTTTAAAGAGGTAGTTTCCTCATCTGAAACTAGGTTGCTGTGAAGATGAGGTGATTTGTACAGAGTATGATTTGAGGTGTGTTTCCTGGCACCTTTAACCACAGAGAAACTACGGATACATATGATTAACTGCAATTAATTTACCGTGACCTGAGGGTTGGCATACTGCGGGCACCCTTTCCAATTTTCACATCTTCCAGAGAATGTAGCATCAGTTCTAAGATTTGTGAACCCAGTTTCCCCACCGCTTAGAGATAGTGGGAATGGTATTCAACCTAATTCATTTACTTGTCTAAATGTAGGGCTGTCCTTATAATGGGTGTCTTCAGAAGCAACTCTGGACATAATTCCTATGTACATCACTTATTTTTAAATGTCTTTATTTCAAAAAGAAAAGAAAACTCCTTCCAGGTACTATTCTAGAGAAGTTAACTACAGCTTCACAGACCAAGTAAGTAATGGATCTTGAACTACATACTAGTACCTTTGTTTGAATTCATATAATTGAAGTTGTAGAGCCTAAATCAAAAAGGTACACAGTAAGGCCAAGTGCAGTGGCTCACACCTGGAATCCCACCACTCTGGCAGGCCAAGGTGGGTGGATTGTCTGAGTTCAGGAGTTGGGAGACCAGCCTGAGCTAGGGAGAGACTCTATCTGTAAAAAAAAAAAGTGCTGTAAAAAAGCTACTTGGGAGACTGAGGCAAGAGGGTCGTTTGAGCGCAAGAGTTTGAGGTTGCTGTGAGCTATGATACCACAGCACTCTGTAGGGTGACAAAGCAAGACTTCTTTCAATACACAGTGGTATCTTAATTTGGTGGGAAAGATAGAGGTAATATTAAAGTTATTTTTATTTGTTTGCTATTTCTTTTCGTTTATAGGTGACTGACTCTAGCCTCTAGTTTCCTGATCCCAGTGTGTTCATTCAATAAACTCTGAGAGCCTGTCATTGTGATAGGGACAGGGTTGGTTGATGGTGGTGAATAAGTGTTTTGAAGTTTATCATCTTGTGGGATAGCAAGCATTTAGCCACAGGCTTCTGAAACTTGCCTTGTCTCATGCTATGAACCTGCCCTTTTTATTTCCCATTTCATTTAGCAGCTTTGGTGTTTTATGGTTTAAAG
The DNA here is from genome assembly GCA_963573935.1 of Arctocebus calabarensis. NCBI lineage: Eukaryota > Metazoa > Chordata > Mammalia > Primates > Lorisidae > Arctocebus > Arctocebus calabarensis. Next base: position 10,339 of record CAUYON010179205.1, read on the forward strand.
TCAAAAGCTGTTGTCTCATGGAATTGGGCGAACTGCATGTATTTTTTTTCCTACCCCCTTTTTCTTCCTTCATGTTTCAAATTCAGCAATTAAGCCCCTTTTTACCTAGGCCACTGGTCCCCAAATTTTTAGTAAAAGAACTTTACGAAAGAGTCATTCATTCAGATCTTGAATACATTAAACATACAAGCAGCTATATTAGATTTGGTGGCAAATTCCCTTTAATCTCTCAGAATCAAGTGCATTCACATCTACATTCCCATTCAGTTGCTGTTTCATCACTTCCTCCTGTGTCCTTTCTACTCTGCATGTGTATTGTATTTTGTATTCTTATATTGCATTTTGTTTCCATTAGATCACAGACCTTTTGAAGCTGGTCCTTATCTCCTGTGTCTAAACTGTTGATTAACCCTTTGTGATTGCTCCAAGTAAAATGAGTCAGGCCTATTTTCCCTGCATATTCTAAATATTATATAACTTGTTCTTAAGGCTTACCCTTAATGGTAACTCTTTAACACCCATGGTGTTCTGCTGCTTTGGAAGCTTCCTAATATGCTTTTAGATTTAAAATCGCAAAGATACTCCAATCCTAGTAAAATTAGTTTGGGAGTTAGTGGAAGTACATTGGGGAGTGACTTTTGCTTTCCAAAGATCCTGAAGTAAAGATTGAGGATGATGATAATGAAAGAGGGTTTTTTTTATTTGTAAACCCAGATGAAATATTGTAACAAGTTTTGAGTAACCTTTGTTATCTGTCATTCCAGTCAGTGATTTTGTGTTTTTTTCTTTAGCATAAAGAAATCACCAGCAAAGTTAAAAGAAGGTATGAACTATTCTAACTTAAATAACTTCTCATGTAAATAAATGTCAGGGGCACTTGTAGAGCTTCTCAGTCAAATATGATTGACTGTTTCAGAGTACGTGGACCCAGTGAAGGTTAGCGGAGCCTATTTTATATTACAAATAAAAA
>CAUYON010179206.1:0-51135 GCA_963573935.1 Arctocebus calabarensis
CTCCCTTTCCCCTTTCCCTGTATTCCTGTGCTATAATTGGGTTTTAGCCTTCATATGAAAGCTATAAATTAGCTTCATATATGACTTTTTTGATAATAAGATGTAATCTATTGCCTAGAATTTTGTTGAGAATTTTTGCATCTATATTCATCAGTAAAATTGGTCTGAAATTTTCCTTTTTAGTTGGGTCTTTTCCTAGTTTTGATATCAGGGTGATATTTGCTTCGTAGAATGTGTTGGGGGAAGATTCCTTCCTCCTTAATTTTTTGGAATAATTTTTGCAGTATTGAATAAGCTCTTCTTTGAAGGTTTGAGAGAATTCTGGTGTGAAGCCATCTGGACCAGGGCATTGTTTTTTTGGGAGAGTTTTTATTGTTTCTTTGATCTCAGTGCTTTAAATTGGTCTGTTCAGGAGCTCTATTTCTTCCTGGCTAAGTCTAGAGAGAGGGTGTGATTCCAAATATTGATACATTTCCTTTACATTGTCAAATTTCTGGGCATAGAGTTTCTGGTAGTATTCAGAGATAATCTCTTCTATCTCTATGGCATCAGTTGTTATTTGTCATTTCTGATTGAGGTTACTTGAGATTTTACTTTTCTAATTCTAGTTAGTCTGGCCAAAGGTTTCTCTATTTTGTTTATTTTTTAAAAAAAAACCAACTCCTTGTCTCATTAATTTTCTGAATGATTCTTTTGTTTTCAATTTCATTGATCTCTAATTTAATTTTGGATATTTCTTTTCTTCTGCTCAGTTTAGGCTTGTTCTTCTTTTTCCAATTGCATAAGATAGCTTGTGAGTTTGTTGATGCACTCTCTTTCTGTTTTTTGAATGTAGACATCTAAAACGATGAATTTTCCTCTCAGAACTGCTTTTGCAGTATCCCACAGGTTTTGGAAGCTTGTGTCTTCATTGTTGTTATGCTCAAGGAAGTTAATGATTCCTGTTTTATTCCTTCCTGCACCCAACTTTCATTCAACAGAAGGTTGTTTAATTTCCATGCCTTTGTGTGGGGTTCAATGCTTTTGTTGGAGTTGAGTTCCACTTTTAGTGCCTTGTGGTCTGAGAAGATACAAGGTAATATATCAATTCTTTTGATTCTGTTGAGGTTTGTTTTGTGTCTTAGGATACGATCTATTTTGGAGAATGTTCCATGGGGTGATGAGAAGAATGTATATTCTTTATCTGTAGGATGGAGAGTTCTATATGTGTCTATCAAGTCCAATTGTTCTAGGGTCTCATTTAAGTCTCTTATATCTTTGTCTAATTTCTGTTTAGAAGATCTGTCCAGCTTTGTAAGAGGAGTGTTAATGTCCCCTGTTATTATGGTATTATAGGATATCATATTGCTCAGACTGAGGTAAGGTCTGTTACAAGAATCTGGGAGCATTTATATTCTGGGAGATTTATAATCTGGGTGCATCAATATTTAGAATTAAAACATCTTCTTGTCATATTTTTCCTTGACCAATATGAAGTGACTATCTTTGTCTTTTTTGACTTTAGTTGCTTTAAATCCACATGTATCTGAAAATAAGATTGCAACCCCTCTTTTCTTCTGAATTCTGTTTGCCTGAAAAGTTGTCTTCCAACCCTTAATTCTGAGTTTTAATTTGTCTTTCAAAGCTAGGTGTGTTTCCTGCAGACAGAAAATGGATGGCTTGTGTTTTTTAATCCAGTCAGCCAATCTATGCCTCTTCAGTGGGGGATTCAAGCCATTACATTTATTGAGATAATTGATAAGTGTGGTAGTGTTCTATTCATCTTATTTTGTGAGAATCCAGTGCTTAGTTTTATCTTTTACAACAGTATGGAAGTTAGGTTCTGTCCTTTAATTTCTGATCTTACTTTGTTGTTGATCCATTGTGATGGTCAGTGTGTAGAACAGGTTGAAGTATTTCCTGTAGAGCTGGTCTTGTTGTTTTTTTTTTTAATAAGACAGAGCCTCACTTTATCGCCCTCTGTAGAGTGCCATGGCATCACACAGCTCACAGCAACCTCCGACTCCTGGGCTTAGGTGACTTTCTTGCCTCAGCCTCCTAAGTAGCTGGGACTATAGGCACCTGCCACAATGCCTGGCTATTTTTTTGTTTTTGCAGTTAGGCTGAGGCTGGGTTTGAACCCACCACCTTTGGCATATGGGGCCAGCGCCCTACTCGCTGAGCCACAGGCACCGCCCTAGAGCTAGTCTTGTTGTGGCAAATTTCCTCAATGTTTGCATATCAGTAAGTGATTTGATTTCTCTTTCCATTTTAAAGCTTAGCTTAGCAGGATAAAGAATTCTGGGCTGGAAATTGTTATGTTTAAGTAGATTAAATGTAGATGACCATTGTCTTCTTGCTTGAAAAGTTTCATTAGAGAAGTCTGCAATCACCCTGAAGGATTTGCCCCTGTAGGTCAACTGGCTCTTACTTCTGGCAGCTTGAAGACTCTTTTCTTTTGTCTTGACTTTGGGCAGGTTCATCACAATGTGTCTTTGAGAAGTTTTGTTAGAGTTGAGGTGACCTGGGGTTCAATATCTCTCTGAAAGAATTGTGTCAGACTCTTTGGTGATATTAGGGAAATTTTCATTTATAATATTCTCTAATATGGCTTCCATCCCCCTGGGGCATTCTTCTCCCCCTTCTGGTATACCTATAACTCATATGTTTGAACGCTTCATGAAGTCCCATAATTCTGTCAGTGAACGTTCTACTTTCTCTGTCTCTTTTTCCGCCTCTTTATCTATCTGAGTTATCTCAAGAGCTTTGTCCTCTACCTCTGAGATTCTTTCTTCTGCATGGTCTAATCTGTTGTTAATACTTTCTGTTGCATCTTTAAGGTCCTTAATTGACTGCTTCAGTTCCTTCAGCTTTGCTATATCCTTTCTGTATTCTTCATATCATTCATCTCTTATTTGATTCTGTTTTTGGATTTCCTTTTGGTTATTTCCCACTTTATCAGCAGTTTCCTTCATTATTTTCATCATTTGTATTCTAAATTCCCTTTCTGTCATTTCTAAAATTTCTTTATACGTGGAATCCTCTGCAGTAGCTACCGCATGGTCCCTTATGGGAGTTGCTCTGGACTGGTTTTTCATGTTGCCAGGATTTTTCTGCTGATTCTTCCTCGTGAGTGTTTTCTTTTATCTATTTCCTTGCCCTAATTTTCCTTTCACTTCCTCTTGCTCTTTAAGTTGCCTTGCCTTTGGCCTAGTGTTTTGATGAGTCAGCTGCCGACAGGATTAAACCAAAAGAACAAATGCAACCACTTGCCAGTTCTTCACAGCTTTTGTCCTCCTCAGAGGGTCCAGAAGTCTCTCCCTGACTCCCTGTGTCCCCAAAGGGATGTTTCTGGGCAGATTATACCAGCCAGAGATGCCTGAATTCTTCTCTCCCCGGTCTTACTGTGCCCTATTGCAAGGAAGCTATTACTTAGTTGCCATCTTCTATTATTACAGTTTTAATACAGTTTTTCCTTTTCTTAACATGTGTATACATTTGTTGGCACCCTCCATATATGAATGGCAAATAAACACATGATAAAATACTCCAACACTAATAGCCTTTGGTCAGAAAAAGAAGGCAACTTGGGGTGGTGCCTGTGGCTCAATGAGTAGGGTGCCGGTCCCATATACTGAGGGTAGTGGGTTCAAACCCGAACTGCAACAAAAAAAAATAGCCAGGCATTGTGGTGGGTGCCTGTAGTCCCAGATAATTGTGAGACTGAGGTAAGAGAATCACCTAAGCCCAAGAGCTAGAGGTTGCTGTGAACTGTGATGCCATAGCACTCTACTAAGGGTGACAAAGTGAAACTCTGTCTCTAAAAAAAAAGAAGGCAACTTAACTACAACATATCCACTAGGAGGGCTAATGTTAAAATAAAAAACCTGACAGCATCAAATGTTGGTGAAGATGTGGAGCAACTGGAATGCTCATACATTTCTGCTGGGAATGCAAAATGGCACAGCCACTCTGGAAACCAGTTTGGCTATTTCTTACAACATCAAACACACACTTATCGTAGGACCCAGAAATTCTACTCCTTCATATTTACTCAAGAGAAACATGTTCCCACAAAGACTTGTACTTGTAGCAGCCTTGTTAATAACAGCCCAAACTGGAAACAATCCAAATGTCCATAAACTTGTAGCACAACCATGCAACAGGAAAAATACTCAGTAAAGGAATTAGGTTTCAATAATAAAAAGGAATGATTCTCCAAAGCACTTTCAGCTAAATGAATGAAGCCAAACCCCAAAGACTATTCACTGGATGCCTCTACTTAGATGAAATTCTAGAAGGGCAAAGCTGTGGTGACAGAACACAGTTCAGTGGTTGCCAGGGGCAGGAACCAGGGCAGGCAGATTAACTTCAGAGGGGCACAAGGGAGCCTTCTGTAGTGATAAACGAGTTCCTTCACGGCATGAGTGTGGTGCCGCTTTGTCCAAACTTGTAGAATTATACATTTAAAACTGGTGACTTGGCAGCACCTATAGCTCAGTGGGTAGGGTGCTGTGTACACTGAGGTTGGTGAGTTCGAACCCAGCCCTGGCCAGCTAAATAACAATGACAACTGCAACAACAGCAACAACAACAACAAGAAGCCAGGCATTGTGGTAGGCACCTGTGTCTCAGCTCCTTGGGAGGCTGAGGCAAGAGAATCAATCACTTAAGCCCAAGAGTTTGAGGTTGCTGTGAGCTATGATGACACAGCACTGTATCCAGGGTGACAAAGTGAGACTCTGTCTCAAAAAATAAAAAATAAATAAAAATGAATAAAACTGGTGATATTGTATTTAAATTAACCTCAATAATACTAATTAAAAACAACCACCTGTAAACGACCTTTTGCCTCAGCATATGTCATTCTCAATACCCGGAATGCCTTCTTCCCCCTTCTTGTTCTTCCCAAGCTTGGCTCCCAATTTTATTTATTTTTTATTACTTTTTAGTTAAAATCATAACTGTATACAGGTATGGGGGTATAATGTGATGATCTGATAGACAATGTGGATTGCTTAAATCAAAATGATTAACATAGCTATCACCTCATTTATTTTTTGTGGTAAAACATTTAAAATTTACTCTTCCTTATTTTGAAATATACCCTTGCCTTGTGCACATTAACTGAGATCACACCAATTACCCTCCTGCCTCCCCCTCTCCTCTTCCTCCTCACCCTTCTCCCTTGCTAGCTATTTTTGTGTTTTAACTCCCAATTTTAAATCCCAATTTCTCTTTTTTCCCCATTGGAACTTTAACATTTTATTACTACATGCATTTTTTGGTTCATATTAGCATATTGCTTTTTATTAATTTGCTGGTTTCATCAAGTGTATGTCCCACATTAAACTGGTGTACTACTACCACCAAATATGTTTATTATTACTGATGGAAATAAATCCATTCACTGCATACACTGCAAGGCATGACCCACAGAGATGTGGGGACCAGAGCATGGGCTACCTTCAGTATCTACCTGGTGGCTATCCTGGCTCACTTTGTACTCTAACCCAGAACACCTTAATACAGCAGATGGGTGGTGTTTTACAGCCTAAGTATTCCACACCTGGCTGGCTTTACTGAGGTCTAGCAGCTTCCTCAGCTGTAAAATGGGCATCGCCATGGTCCCTAGAGTTGTCAGAACTAAATAAATTCCTATTCATCAACTGCTTCAGCAATTGTTGGAATAGAGTGGGCACTATACAAATGCTTGTTCAGATAACTTTTAAAAAATATGTTATTTCTAAAATTGGAATGAAAATTCCTAACTACGGGGCTGCTCACTTTTCTTTCTCTAATCTTAACTCATTTAGGAGTAAGAAGGGCTCCTTAGATATTCCCTCTCTGCAAGTGTGCTCTTCTGGTCTCAGCACTGAACACCTGGTCAATGTGGCCTTGTGAACAGACTGATGTTTCCTACATCAATCTGATTCAATAAGTAAGGCACGTCTGGCAAAACAACTTTAAAAAGCACTGGGTTGTAGATTTCAAAGTCAAACTGAAGTTATTTTTCAATTTATTACCACTCTTTATTTCCTCTTTGGTATGAGGACTGTGTAAGCCAGAAAGGAGGTAGAAGTGGGTTACTTTGGGTTAAATCAATTTTTATGATGGAGCTCCTATGATGGGTCAGGTGCTGGACTTGGGTTTCCCTAAGATGTTCAAGAAGCGACAGCAGCATCTGTTTTGTCCCTGGTACTTCCTTTAGACATCTCTTCTTGTCCTGGGAATACCAAGGCAGGGGGCATTTCTGCATGACTTGCACTCTGTTCTAGAGGTTTGTTCCTTCTCCTCAAGTTTCAGAAGGAGGCAGAGCACAGCCGAGTCCTAGGACTCCCACCTTGACACCCTGCCATGTCTAGTCATGCAGGGAGTCTCCCTCTAAGCAGCTGTCTGGCCCCTGCCACCGACCCTCACTTCAGATTATGAGTGGGACCAGTCAAATGCAACATGGTTCTCAATGAGGAGGCAAACCAAGCTCCCAGCCAGCAGGGCCCAGGTACAAAAGCCCAAGAAGCAGCGAGCCGACTTTTCCTGAGCAGGTGATTTTGTGTGTGTGTTTCCCTGTGCAGCCTCTCTCTCTCTGCAGAACCTCCGCATTTCTTTCAACCTCTTTTCTATTCAGAGACAAACAGAGGTGCCGTTCTGGGGGGTGTGTGCACGTGTGTGAACAACGGGGCATACAACTGGCTAATTAACTGGCTTAATTTAAGACAAGGGCACCAGTTCTAATTAGCCTAGCTCTACATAGAAGACAATGGAGATCCTACGTGGTTACAAATGAATCTCCGAAGTAGGACTGGGGGAGGGATGTATAGCGGACGCATTTGCAACCTCTACTCACAAAATATGTGAGCAGCTCCCTTCCTCACGCCACTTCCAGCCTCTCCCCACTACACACACTTGGCCGAACATTAGCTTTGTCAGGTGCTTGGCATCCCAGAAATGGGTAGGGGAATGGCTTCTTGGGGAGAACCTTGTTAGTTATTAATTACAGCAGAGCTGGGCAGGCCTGGGGCCCTGGGAGCAGCCAGGTTCAGGGCTGTGGACTAGACACAGGGGGATGCAGTCTTTAATGATTTTTGGTATACTTTGGAATCCAAAAAGTCCGAGCAGAGAGAGTCATCTGTTCCCCCACGTAGCATTCATTCACTCATTCATTCCGCAGGCATCCCTCATGCTCCTCTCTGTGGGGACAGGCACATCTCATCCTGCGTTAAGTATGTTGGTGTCTTAGGCAATCCCGGAGACACTGTAGTCAAAAAAAAAAAAAAAAAAAGAAAAGAAAAAGAAAGCCCTGCGCTGGGAGTCAGGAAGGGAAATCTGCCCTGGTTCTTTTGCTCACTTGCTGGGAGACCTTGCTCAAGTCACCTCCATTCTGGGGATTCCAGTTTCTCCCCTGGGGTCCCTTGCAGTTCTGATGCTTTGTGTTTGTGTCCCAGGAAGCAGGGAGGACCCTGACTCATGTGCTGGGACAAGCCTGTCCCCTGGGCTCCTGGCAAAGGCCATGGGCCAGGCTGGGTGGGGCCAGCTCTCACTTTCCCTTCGGGAGTATCCTGAGGGTTTCCCTTCTTCCTTACCCTCCCATTACCCATGGGTCAGAGACAGAAGAACAGAGGGAGAGAGAGAGACAGAGAGAAACACAAGCAAAACCCCAGAAAAACCTCTCCAGATTTCCTGTAGCGAGCAAGGACTATCAGGTCTCAAACTGAACAAAAACGTGTCACTGTGCTCCCTGGTATTACCCGACTTTGGAACCCGAACGGGTATTCTCTGTCAAGTCAGAGATTGTGGTTCAGAGCAAAGACTGACTTATATACACATCACCATGGCAACGTTTAAGTTAACCGGCTCAGAGGCCCAAGGATGGCTATTATGGGATACCTTCCTTTCTTCTGCTGCTTTTTTTCTTTCCTCGCAACACTAGCTACGGTAAGGAACAGCTAGCTGGATTAATTGACTCCTGTTTGGAGGTTTCTTACGTTTGGATGTCTTTCTCTCTGAAATAGCCTGACAACTCAACCAAAGTGTCAACCGGAGGCATTTTGGGGTCCTCGAGTGTTACTGGTAACTGGAACGTGTGCTTGATGTTTCGTGTTAAGCGTGACTGATTCTGTTGCTGTAAAGGACAAGGGGCCACATGTGCACACATGTGTATATGTGTGTAAACTGCAGTGGGAGATGCTGGGGGTGACTTTAATTTGGATGTCTACCTTCCCCATTCAGATGCCATCTGCTATCCCAGATTCCTTCAGTAGTGGTCACATTCCAGTGACAACCAGGTTTTCTTTTGTCTGTTTCCCAGAAATGGAGTCATGTTCTGTCTAGTGCTTGATGGTCACGTACCAACAGGATCCTGGAAAACCAGAGCGGCTTTCCTCCCTGGGGACCAGAGCAGGTGCAGGAGACATCCTGCTTCTTAAACCTTCTGGAGGTCGATGCTGGAGACCTTAGAAAGCCTATAGAGAGGGTGATGGGTCTTTTGGACTCCCCCCTGGATATTTTATTATATTGCTTTTGTGACTTGCACTCTCAGGCTTCATGCTTGGTGCGGCAAGCTTACCTACAGGCAGAAAGATTGATCCAGCGAACACGGATACAGGCATTTCTAGAGCTCCCCTTCTAAAGAAGGATGGGCAGCCTTTAAGCGAGGTCAAAACCCTCACTTGCCAGGGTTCCCTGAGGGAACCTGCAGGCTGCAGCTGGTGGAATCTGATGGAGCCAGTTCTCCAATCCACACTTCCTCACAATCTCCCAGTGCTAATAATTATAAGCTTGTGAACTCTAATTGTGATTCTCATTCGTTAGAATCAATATGGGATATTTCTTTCCAAAGATAAAACATCTGAAAAGTTACAACTTCCTTAGATGTGTGTCTTACATTTGCGATAGACAGGTGCCTAGAAATTCGTGTGTATGTGGAACATTTTAGTAGGTGAATTTTAAATATATTGGAGGAAATTATTAGAGGAAATCTTTGGTGGTTTCTTTTAGATTTTTCTGTATTCAAATTTTTCTGCCTTAGGTTGGCTTGAAATGGAGTGTCCCCACAGCTTAGAACAAACAAAAATTACACGGGGACTGGGCAAAAAGTGGAGTAAGCCAAAAAGGGCCTTCGGCACCTTCCATCTCTTCTTTTGAGATCTACTTAGCATTGAAGGATGAGTGGATGCCCTTTCTCTTGGTCTTAAAAATTGCTTAAGTCACATTTCTTCCTTAGAAAATAAAACACTTCAATTAAAAATTCTTCTTTTTGATATTTTAGAAGCTTTTTCTATGACACAAAGTTGTGTAAGAACCAAGAGTTTCTATAACCACCCTTAACACCTTGTAACCCCAACTCCTTTGAGAAACTCAACTCTCTTGCCATTTCTGTGATTAAATCTCATCTTGATGTTTGGGGCATTCAGTCAGCAACCAGGAATTAACCAAAGAGGCCAGCTGGAGTACTGGGCAGGAAAGGAATAAACCCGTGTTAGACTGCAGAGGACCTTCTGACTCCAGGTGTGAGTCCACTTGGAAACTCCCAGGATGCCCCTACTTTAAAAAACTAGTGGCATTTCTGCTCTGGTCTTTCCAGGGCTCTGACCAATTTTAATATAACTCCACTCTTGGCTAGGTAGTGGGGGAAGCCAAAAGTGGACTTTTTAAGCTTTGATCCTTAGGGAAACTGGAACAAATCAAGTTGCTTATTAAAAAAAATAAGGATGAGATTCCCTGGGGTGTAGTGTGAGGATCATACTGGAAAAGGAGGGACTCAGTCCAAGTAAACACAGCTGAGAAAGTCTTCCAGCTGGATGCAGTCCCTAATCATTTCTCTGGGCATAGGGGAGATCCACCAGCAGATAAGGGCAGCTCATCACGCTCTGAGCAGCAGCTGGGAAGGTGGCCAGACGGGGGAGAACAATGATTTCCTCGCTTTTAAATTTGATTATTAGTTCATATTTATTGGAAGCCTGTGATGTATGTAACCTTGCAGCCAACGAGCACGAGGAGGCAGCCAGATGGATCTGTTTATCCCTATTAACTTTTTCCATTTTTCATCAACTGAGTCAGTCTCTCACTAGTTCAGAGATGTGGAGCTGAATGAGTCTCATCTGGTCATCACAGAGCTACCAAAATGGGTTTCCCACTTTCCAGTTCATTCCAGACCCTGGGGCAAACTGGCATATTTACGCCTTCCCCAACTTCACTGATTTCTGCATCTCTGTCAATGAGAAGAAATAGCCTATTTTGTTTAAAATACTTCCAGGACTGAGGGCTTCCCATTACTGCCTGTAAATGCACTGCTCTGGTGTTTAACATATTATATGTTATTTTAAGCTTTAGGGATAGAAGGAACAGGAGAAGGGTTCAGGGTAGGGGCATTCCCTCCACCCCCCCGTTTGTTTGTTTCTTATTATTTATTGAGAGTTACCATCTGTTGGACTCCATTTTTTTTTTATTAAATCATAGCTGTGTACATTAGTGCAATCATGGGGTACAATGTGCTGGCTTCATATACAATCTGAAATATTTTCATCCAACTGTTCAACATAACCTTCACGGGATTTTCTTGGTTATTATATGAAAACATTGTATTCTGCATTTAGCAAGTTTCACCTGTACCCTTCTAAGATGCACCATGAGTGTGATCCCACCATTTAAGATGAACTCCACATTTTATGACTGATCTCACTCACTCCACCTGGCCTGTGTGTGAGACAGGATGTGTTATTGGCACCATTGTACAAATGTGGAAACTGAGGCAGGGGATGTTATAGGAAGTTCAAAGGCCTGGGAGTTAATACGTTTGTGTCCCCACTGAGGCCCTGGGAGGAACTTCTCTGCACACTGCCTCCGTGGCTTGGCGTCCCAGCTAGTCCGCACACAGTATTCTAAGAAGTCAGTGGAGAAATGCAAGTGGCATCTCCATCGCTTCTCTAGGAAAAGCTCAGGTTTGTAGACACCTGACATTCAAGGCATCCTGCAGCTGGAAGCATCCACTTACGAATGCAGACGTACACTTGAATGTGCTCCTGAGACCAAACTCCGGAGACCAGATAAGTAGCTCACTTATGTGCAAATTGCACTTTTTAGAAATGCATTAATAACCAGGTTGCCATGAGATAGACTCAGCTGGAAGCACCCTAGTGTAGAGCTGCTTGGCCACTTGTTGAACAAGCTGGTAGGCTGTCTCATGGTTGGGAGATCTCACCAGATGGTCCAAATGCAGCACATGTTGGTGACTGTTCCTGGGGATTACTGGTCCTGGAGCTACCTGAGGTTGAGCCTGTTGGGGAATCATTTCAGTGTCTCTATTTTGCCCCTTAGATGAGCCTGGATGAAATTATCTGAATATAGATAAGGGCTTTAGGGCTTTTGCTACAGAGGCCAAGGTTTTTGCAATACACGGCTGTTTTCCCTGGGGATAAAGTGGGTTGTGGTTTACAACCAGGTGCAAGTGGTTTATAGATGGGCAGCCAAGAGGAGAGGGAGCTGATGGTGTCCTCTGGGTGTTTCATGATGGCTCACGGATGCCCCTGAGAATGTCAAAGGCAGATGTAATTAAATCAAGTTTCCCAATAAATCTCTGGTTCCAGAAGAGGTTTGTCATCTCAGAAGATTAATCAAACACATTGCTAGGTCCTGGGTTAGTATGAGCGTTCAGTGGTAACATTCAGGGAAAGTTCAGTCATGGTGGAGTGATTCTTTTTTCCAAAGGAGGAGTAGATAACTGAGTGAGGGCAGCTGCTGAAAGATATAGGAGTTCTGAGTGCCCAGAGGGTCATTTTTAGGTGATACCTTTCAAATAGCTCTTTGGTGCAAGATGCAAGCATTACTGGGCTGAGCTGTGAGGGTGCCAGCACCAAGCTGCATTGTCCCTGGGCTGCCAGCAGGACACAGCCAATGAGGGAGAGGAGAGTGAGGGAGGGTTCACAGCTACTGCCAGGAGTGTGGTTCTTCTTCCAACGTCTGGCCCTCCAGTTCTGGGTGGCCACGCTCTCCACTGTTTCTACCGGCAACTTCCCTACACCCTGCCCTCTCACTGTAAGTAACTCCTTTACTAAACTCTCCCCAAATTGTCCAATTTGACTGTGTTATGTATTCCCGCCAGAACCCTGACAAAAATACTTACTAATTTTACAAGCAATGAAAATGCAGTCACAGAGAGATTGCCCAACTAGGCCCAGGGGCCACACCTAATAAAAGGTAGAATGGGATTCCCATCCAGCGGGGTCTGCCCCCGGAGCCCCGTAATTAATGACAGCCCCTTCGCTTTTCTGCTCGGCTCCTAATGGTTTGGGCAGTCTCTGACAAAGGCCACCAAGAATTCATCAGCCACTAGGAATTGCTCTTGAGGCTCCTCTTGCCACCTTCTTTGCTTCCTAGGAGGTGACACTGTGCAGATCCACCTGCCTCCTCATTCCCTCATCACTGTGACCAAGGGTACGACTCAGGCCATACATCCCACTCTCTGGGAAGAGGCCACTGGAGAAGGAACTGAGCCTGGCTCTGTTGCCCTATGTGGAACACAGCAAACAGAAACCAACCGCTCCATGGGACAGGAGAACGGGAGAGCTGCTCGCCTAGTTATGCGGGACCTTTCTGAGACCATAGATTCACTTCTAGGAGGCCCAGAGAGTTAGCCCAAAGTCCTTCCTGCAGGACTGGGTCATAGCAAATGAAGGTGCCTGTGGTTAAGAGGATGCCAGGCACTTGCCAGATTCCAAGCATTTTCAGCATGCTCTCTCTTCTATTGATGCTTTGATAGTAACAGGTGTAGTTTAGTTGATTAATATGCCTGACATTCGGGAAGATCTCAGTCTTTTAGAAAGAAAGACGGTAGGAAGGAAGAACTGAAGGAAGGAAAGAAGGAAAGAAAGAAGGAAGAAAAGAAGGAAAGAAAGAAAGAAGGAAGGAAAGAAAGAAGGAAGGAAAGAAAGAAAGAGGTAAGTGATCATACTTTGAGAGCACTAAGAAGGCAGGAGACAGTGCTTATAAAATCATTTGTTCACCTCTTTCGGAACACTGATTAAGGTCAAGGCTGAGAGAAGAGATGTACAGGAAAACAAATAAAGCTGAGAATACTTGCTAGGGAAATAATAAGTGATCATAGCTGTCATTTTGATTGTGTGCTATGTACCTGGCATCATGATAAGGTTTTACATGTATTATCTCATTTAATCTTACGTGATCTGATGGAGGTAAGAGCACTATCCCCCATTTCAAGAGGAGGAAGTCAAGTCTCTGTGAGCACATCCGTACCACACTCAAATGAATATTTTGAACAAGTGGCAGCAGTGGGATAAGAAGCACAATCTATCCTCAGACCTCAGAACTTTGGTTAATTATTCAAAGCTCTGGGTCGGATGCCTGGCATTTATGGGCTGCTAATCCAATCTTGTGGTTGGGACCTGGATCCCTCTGTCAGAGCCCACCACACTGATAACCTCACCGCCCTAGGAATTTCTCTCTCTCCCCACGTGATGCCTCCTCACCCGGTTCCCCCTTCTCTGAGGTTTCTTCCCTGTCAGTCTCCTTCCCCCCCTCGTTGTGAAATGGTTTTCTTTCTGTTGCTGCCTGCCTCAGCCCTTAGGCAGGTAGGTTCTGAATCGGATTCGCCAGCGGATTGCCCTGACCTGTCTATCGCATCTCACCCCACACGGGGTGCGGGTGGGGGATGCTGCACCTTTCAGCTTTATTAATCATTTCAATGTGACATCCTGCGTGTTTTATGGTCTTACTTCCGCCCCACTTTGCCTCCATTCAATTATGTTTACCTTTTAAAGCAACACTGGAAGAGAAAATCTATTTCTCCTGCCAGATGTTGAAAGAAAAAAAGAGAGAAGAAAAGACAAACACTCCTTCTATGCACACACATTTCTGCCTCCATTTTTCTTCGTTAACATACACAGTTGAAGAGGAGGTGAGCAAGCCCCAGCTCCTTATTTGAAATCACGAACAGCAAGGATGTTGCTCTTGGGTCTAAGGGTCTCTCCAGCAAGGAAACTCACCTTTAATTTCATTTTTTCATTTTAGGTTAATGTGAGGGTACAAACAACCAGGAGTCTCTCATCTCTTCAAGTGTATATGAACCGCCTGGGGTCACATGAAAATAAAGGTTCTGATTTAGTAGGTCTAAGTTAGAATTTGATGCCCGACATCTCATGCCACTGAGTAATAAGGTGATGCTTTAAGCAAGACTCGGGTTTCCTCTGGAAACCTTTCCTTCCTCCATTGCTCTTCCCTGATGTTTCTCTGTGACTCAAGGAAGCATCCCCTTGTCTCCGAAGCTCTCCTGACTATCCATCCAGGACTATCCAGCACGGGCCACGTCTCCACAATTGCTGTGGCTCCTCCACGGCATTGCCTTTTCTGGTTTAGGTTGGAGTCTGTCTGCTAAGCCCTTTTGAGGATAACAGTTAGTTGTCACTGGCTAGGAGACAAAAGAAATGCATTTTGCTGGAGCCAGTTTTCCCTGGAACACTAATGGTACCTTTATCTCCGGGTAATTAAAGCTCTGACTGATGAATGCATAATTACGCATAAGCCTGACTGAAATGATCGCCTTGGTCTTTCATCTTGAGCTCACTTCATTAGATGTAACAGTCTCGGGCGTGCTTTACAGAATAGCTGTTCCGAGGTGTCTGAGTTGGGTGGAGTCACTTGGGGAGCTGGCCACCTCCATAATTACCGTGGGGTGTGAAGGCTGGAACTGCCTTTGTCTCCACGAAGGAGCAACTTGTAGCAGCCAAAGGGGCATTGGGGAAGTTATGAAATTGGTCAGGATTTGCCAGACTGTTTAGAGATTTGGGCTGTGTCCCATGAGTCTGGTCCCGATTCTGCATCTGAGTGCTGCTAGGTAGATAGGGTGACAGGTGTCTTCTTGGCCTTCAGCACTCAGGCCACTGGCCACCTCTTTTGCCCTCTCAGCTTGGGAACATGCTCATTCTCCACTCCGCTGCATCTAACCCCTAGTTATGCTTGTGTCACTGTCATCCAGACTGAGTCGGGGCTGGCTTCAGGCTCCTAGCCTCCTGGGTGGGTGTGCACGGAAGCAGCCCTGGGTGCTAGATAAGCCAGGTCTCCAAACACTCCAGCAGAAAGAAGCTGATAGAATGGCGGTGGGTCATGTGGGTTCTAGATACCCCTGAGCTCAAAGCCCTCCTCTTCCTCTTGTGATATCCGCACAAACAGCAAGCTTAACTCTTGTGAGTCTCAGATTTCTTGCGTGTGAGACTGTTCTAACCTCATGGATGGATGAAATGAAATAAAGTATGTATTGGCTCAGCACAGGATCTGTCTATTGTTTTGTTATTCCTGCCATGCAAGAGAGGGCATGGTGTTTTCCCTTGGGGCTGGAGACCAGGGGGAACTATTCCAGCCACCATGTCTTAGTGTTCTTTTCCTCCCTGACAGGTATAAAATGCTGCTGTCACATCTATGATTCTCTGGGACTCCAAGGGACTATTTCCTTAAATGGTCGTGCTGGGTTTACCTTCAGCTCACATCTGTTCTCTGCAAACACCAGGACATCTACCTGAGGGGCAATTAGCTAGGTATAAAAATACAACATGTATCAGCAGAAAAAGTCCAAAGGCAATGAGAAATAATGGGTGTTTTATCACCAGCCATGATCTGTGCTGTGCATTTTCACACATACTAATTTTTTTTTTTTAATTGAGACAAAGTCTCATGCTGTAGTCCTGGGTAGAGTGCCATGGTATTATAGCTCGTAGCAAGCTCATGTTGCTGGGACTACAGGTGCCTGCTGTGATGCCCAGCTAGTTTTTTCTGTTTTTAGTAGAGACAAGGTCTCACTCTTGCTCAGGTTGGTCTCAAACTCCTGACCACAGGCAATCCACCCACCTCAGCCTCCCAGAGTGCTACACCAGGCCATGAGCCACACCAGGCCATATTAATTCAGTTTTGCAGCGATCTCACATGGCAGATAATAATATACTATGAGCTATATTAATAAACATGGCGACACCAAGGCTAAAGAGGGGTGGCTGTCCGTGGTTATGTCACTGCTAACTCATCTCTATAGGGTCTTCCTATCCCACTAAAGACGTTGACTCTACTGGTCATCTTATGCTGATTTGGGGGCTTTTAAAAATTCTTTAAATTCATGCACATACTTCTTAAATGTGCCTCCTTTCTCATCTAAGACATGCATTCTTTGATGCCCTGAAACTAGGCTTCCACTTGCAGCTCTGGACTGATACTTTTACACAAAGATCAACAATGACCTACCTCTTCATTGCCCAGTTCCAATCTTTTCTCCTTTATTCTGCTCCTGCTTTTCTGGCACATTCCATTGTTGATAAAAGCTCCTTCCTTGGACTCTGAGATGGCATATCACGCTGAGTTACCTTAACCCTCTTTCCTTCCCACTTCTCTGTCTCTGCTGCCTCTTTTCCCTTCTCCTACCTCAAACTGAGTCCTATTCTTAGGTGTTTTCCCTTGAAAAGCTCAGCTGGCATCACAGTGTTCACCTCTCTCATTTCTACTAAGCTTGTATTTTTAAACTTTGCCTCTAACAAGCTGCAGCGGTGAATGCCCTGGCTGCATCTCTCCAGGCGTCTTGCCAGCATCCTCAGCTCCACAAATAGAAGTCTGTGTCTTGCTTTGATATTTCTTACACTTTCTGGTTTCTTCGTTTTTGTCAACATACCATGGCTCTTCGGGGAGAAATCTCAATCCCCTTTGTCTGCTTCGTATTCCAAACCCTCAATGTTGACTTAGTACCTGAATCCTACAGCTTCAATTCCTGACCACCCAGTCCGGTTTCATTCGTGAGGCTCTGAACACCTCACCCCTGGTTTATTGGAATCATTTTTTAAATGCTTTTACTTCTTTTATTAACACTCCAGACTGGGATACTCTATACAGCACAGCCAGAGTATTCTAGAAATGCTACTTTCATTATATTGGTCTGCCCAGAAAGCTTACAAAGTAAATGACACATGCCTTAACTTGACTTGAGAAGTTCTCTGTGATTTCCGTATCTCTCTGACCTGTTTTTCCCACTGATCACCTACAAAACCTCTTGGCTCAAGTCAGTGTAGACTATGTATTAATTAGGATTAGGTTCCATTGCCAGTAACAGCAAAACTCTAAATAAGAGTGACTTAAACTACACAGAAGCTTATTTCACGCTCATTTTAAAAATGAAGTATAGGCTAGGTACAGTGGCTCATGCCTATAATCCTAGCACTCTGGGAGGCCAAGGTGGGTGGATAGCTTGAGTTCAAGAGTTCAAGACCAGCCTGAGCAAAAGCAAGACCCCCATCTTTACTAAAAAAAGAAAAACTGAGGCAAGGAGATCACTTGAATTAAAGAGTTGGAGGTTGCTGTGAACTATGACACCACACAGTATTCTACCTAGGGTAACAGCTTGAGAATCTATCTCAAAAAAAATAAATAAATAAAATAAGTATAGTCAGCTTGGGACAGGAATGATGTCTCTGCTGCACCAAGTGCTCAGAAACCCAGACTCCTTGCCTCTTGCTCTACTTTGTGTGACCTCTGTTCACAGGATCATGTGTGATATGTATGGGTTGGTTGTTTCAGAACCAGCTATCAAGCTCACCATGTAGCCAGAGAGAAGAAGGAAGGAGTGAATGAAGAAGGACATTATTCTTCTTTCTAAGAACATCTCCTGGAACTTGCAAGTATGGCTTCCATTTACATCTCATTGGTCAAATTTAGTCACATGACCACTTCTAGCAGCAAAGAAAGCTGGGAATTAAATGTACTTTTCTGTTTTTACTGCGGGTGGCCATGATGGTTCCAGGTTTTATTACTGAAGCAAGAAGGTGAGAAAAGTATCAGAAATGACTAGTAATCTCTGCTACAGCCAATTCTTTCTTTTTTCTCATGGGCTGTGGGTATTTTTGTCACCATGCTGTGGTGCACACTCACCTTCCTTGGCTGATTACCTCCTCCTCACCTAAATCTTGCTTATCAGAGAAACATTATCACAGAGTTAAATGTACACTAACCTGAGGGTCATGCAAAACCAGGTTCAAATCCCACCACCACCAACCACAACTTCCTGTGAGACCTTGAACTCATAAAATGTTTCCAAGCCTCAGTTTTCTTCTCTTTAAAATAAGGTAGTGAAACTTATGTTGCAGGGTTATTGTGAAGGTTGTGGGGGAAGTTTATATTAAATACATAGTGCAGTGAAATGAAAGTTATCTATCTTGTCAATAATCAGCATAATAAACACGTTATTTCAAAACACTCAAGTCTTTAACTTTCACAAAGAATTTCCTACGTACACCAGTACAAGCAATCATTTATTGCTTTGTGCTCCTATAATAATACAAATACTGTTTGAAGCACTAAGGAGAAAATTAATACATGAGGCTTATGACATCTTATTTTGAGAGGGGGCAATTTTCCAACCTTCAGAAAAGCTGAAAGAAAAGTACTCTGACTTTTCTTAAATTGTTTCTTTAAGCGATTTTGTACATATGTCCAGTTTTCTCAACTAAATGGAATAATCTGGTGAAGGCAATGATCGTGTGTTAAACAGGAAGTTTTCTTTGTTTTTAATCCTTTGCTTTTTTATCCTCTTAGTATCATCAATGCTGCTTAAAAAAAAGATTCATTTCATGTCTGATTCATGTCTTCTCCCATCTTTGATGATTTTCACAGATGTCCAAACAGCTGAAGGCAACAATGAATGTGCAGCATAAGATTTTTAAGACTTGACAAAATTGTCTACTTTTGCTTTGAGGGTGGGCTTCTAGCAGGCAGGCTTTCCTCTCACCTCTGATTGGTATTCCTCAAAGAAAAAACAAAACATAAACAAACAAAACAACCCCAGGGCTCAGCGAGAGTGTACATAGATGAATGAATGGTGCAGAGATATAACTTCTGGTGACCAGGACATGACTCTGAGGGTCAGTGTGAGAGCACAGACTCGGCCATATGTGAATCACAAGGGCTCTGGACTATGTCCTGAAAAGAACAATTGCTGGGGGCAGTGAATAGACCTGAAGATGATTTGTACACATCTTCCCATGTACCTTAAGGAGGTCCATGAGGTTGGACAATTAAGTTCGAAAACTCATCCTAGAAAAAGTTTACATACCTCATTGCTGAATATCACTACAGTCGCCTTCTAAGTGTTCCCCTTGGCTATCTGGTGGCCGTAATGATCTTCAGCAACAAGGTATGTACCACTTTTGGTAGGATGAGCTAGCGAACTTAATTGTCAGACCTCATAAATTAACTAATTTCAATGCTATCTGGCAAATTCTCCCTTAAGAGAATTATATTATGTTAATAAGAGATAATATATACTCTAGAGTTTTCGATTAGAATCCATTGTCTTTCTTTCTGGGCACTGCAGTATGTTAGGATGGAGGTCAGAGAGAGCCAATCTCCTTGAGCAGATTGTCCTCTTGGAATCATTACATACCATTTATGATATTTAATAGGAGGTAGAATTGACCATCTCAGAGGCTGGGGCAAAATCACTCCCCAGGTGCATACTTGCAAATGACAAAGGCATGGTGCTACTATATGCAGCATGTTGGGTGTATACATGACCTCCATTCTTCACAATAATACCCCCAAGTTCACCAATGCTATTCCATTTTACAGATGAATTGACCAGAGAGATTTACACAACAGTAAGAGGCAGAGTCAAAATTTAAACCCAGGTTTGTCTAATCTCAAGGCTTTTTCTTACTAGACTGTGGAAGTTTCTCCACAGCAGAGGAGCATCTCCTTTGTTCGTTGACAAAGAGCATGTTTAGAAAACACAAAAGCAAGTTTGCTCCAACAGGGGTGCAACAGGAAGGGCAAATGAGGTAACGTCACTCTTCGATAACGGTCTGGTCTTTGTCTAGCCATGTCTCTCCCTCCTCAATGTACCTCCAGAAATTAAACTCAATGCTAATGTCCAGTAAAATCTTAACTGCTATTCTTTGTCCAAGCTCTTGAAAGCAGGAATTAACATAGCCATTTATGATTTAAAAAATTATTGCTACTTCTATGAAATGGCATCTTCTTAAAACAGACAAACAAACAAAAAAAACAACACTGCTGGGCTTGAGAAGACAATCACAAAATAGATGCCTAAAGACTAGTCTGGCTAAGACAAAGCACGCTCTCACTGAGTCAGAAGCATTGGCATTCTCTCTTCTGTCTCTTTCTAGCACATATTATATATATTTTATAGTCGGTAATATACACGTAGACCTATGACACACATAATGAGTGAACAGACGAAGTGCGTCATTATGCCTGGTCTACATCACCAAATAATGTGCCGGCTGAACAAAGGCTTTCAGCGGAGAGATTGCAGAGTATGTTCTCGTTTGTCTTGCTTTTCTCTCCTTTTTTCCTCCTTGTTCCCTACCGCTCTCCACCTGCCCCTCCTCCCTGGTGCAGAGCACTCCATGTCAGGGCTACAAAGCATCTCATTCCTCAATGGGTTTAATCTTTGCCACTTTCTGGCACACAGGTTATTAAGAGGAGGTTGTAAGGAGCTGTGAGGACAACTCAAGGGAGACTTTTCCAGGATAAAAGGTCCTTGCCTGGGATTATCTTTACTTCATTTGTGGTAATCCCAGCCTCTTCCATTGCCGTTCTCAGGCTCCAGTGGGGTGGGAGCAGGTGCAGAGGGAGTGATTAGCCAGGACTCAGCAGGGTCCATGGGAAGGTGGAGGTCCCCAGTGGAGCCAAGTGGGGAGGGGTCCAAGAACTCTACCCTGTAGAGGGAGTTTGAACAAGGCACTGCTGAAACAGCCTGGCTTAGAGGAGTTTCTAATACTTTTCTTCACAATGCAAAGAGAGGCCAAACCACTTGCTTGACTATGAGTTAGGCATTAACAGCAGGTCCCAAGGCAATAATAGGCCAAGCTCATGTCCTGAACAGACCGTTCCCACAACCCTTGCCACATACACACAGTTTTTATAAGCTTTTCCATTTTTTCCCTCTACTTTCTACCTCCAATCCTATCTAAAAGAGACATTTCACTTTTCACTGTCTTCTCTCTATCACTTGATTATTTCCACTGATGTTCAAATATGCATAGACAACAGTGCATATGCAGGCTTAGATTTTGAAGCATTTCAAGTGTTATTAATACTTCTTAGGAGTAGGAAAGTCACCATAAGTTAGATCTCAGCACCATTCATGTTTTTTGATAGAAATTTTAGATGTTGATGGAAAACAACTTGTTTTCCATGAAAAGGGTATATAGCAGTAGACACTTATGTTGGTAATAAGCACTGGGAAGATAGCTGGAACCTGGTGAGTTGGTAGAAGGTGGGGACACCTGTGACCGAAGAGGAAAGTAAGGTTGTCACCCAGGACATCCTCTCATACCTCATCACCTCGAATGACCACTAAAAAGTAATGGGTAATAATTTCTAACCATGGCAGAGGACCAGGATTACCTTGGGAATATATTTTAAAGACAAGTCCTTTAAATAAGGTATTTTTGTTTTGTTTTGTTTCCAACAAACTTGTAGCACAGTCTGGTATAGGAATCACGTGGGTGGGTTGGAAGAGGGAGTGACAGAGCTGAGAGTTAGAAGGCTGGTAATCCAACCTCATGGGGAGAAATCTAGTTATATATTGGAGACTGGTAACCCAACCAGATTAGGGGAGATCTAGTTATATATTGGATACTGGTAACCCAACTGGATGGGGGGAAATCTGTTTTATATTGATGGCAAATAGACAAGAAAAGGAAAGAATAGATAAAAGAAACTTTGCAAAGAAGAGAGGACACATCTTAGTTACTCATTGCCTATGGGGATTAGAAAGCAGAAGGAAAAATGTTTCATGCTTTTCAAACTAATTCCCCCTAGAGGATGGGAACAGGGGGTAGAGAATCACAGAAAATGATTTTATGGGCTGAAATGGAGATATTGAGAGGGGAAACTGGTTTGAGAGACAATAATTTGGTAAATTAAGATTCAGAGGGTAGTTGGGAGACTAAGGACAATGCCCAACAGGCAGCTGGGACACGAGAGATGGAGCTTGGATTCAAGCTTGTAACTTGATTTATAAATATGGGAATCTTTGATTCATAGGTCATAATTAAAGCTGTAAGAATGGATGAACTGTAAGAATGGATCTCTCCTTCCTAGGGATGGAGAGAAGAAAAATCACATTTCTGAACTAAGACTCTCTACTTAAGTCATAAGCAACTTCTCATTGAGAGCAATGAGGTAAGCAAGGAAGCCAAGAGCTGACCACCCACTGAGCATCCATTTACAAACTCTAGGGCATTCCTGTGGTCGTACTAAGTCTCAGACATGGACTTGAACGCAGCAACCTTGGACCTGTTTCCTCTTGGTCCAAAAATCAGGTTGGAATCTCTGACTTCCTCCTCCATATAGCACATCTAGCTCAATTTCCTCTTGGATGTCTTTCCTGGAAATACATAATCCGAATTCCTGTCTATTCCCTAAAAATGGGATTTCATATCCTCACTTTGAGAATATTTGCAGGCTCATGGCCCTTATAAGTATACCTGTTTTCTTCTCTAGGTTAAATGTTTATGTCAGTACATGTTTATATTCTAACTGAAGGACTTCAAGGTAGAAGAGTTCCATAGTGTTTTATACCAGAGACCAGTTATTTAATTGATCTCAGTCCCTGTTTCCTCATCTAAGTAGCACCAAGGTTTGAATGAGATCTTTTGAAGATCCATCGATCACATTCTCTTTGATAATGCTGTATCCTATTTCTTCACATCTAATTTCTTTGCATCTTCTATTGCCTGTTATCTACCCTGAATACTCAATAAATATTTGTTGAATGAATAAGGAAGTAAAAAAGTCCAAAGTAAAAATAGAATATGGTTTACTCCTGAACATTAACTGTACCCTCTTCCTTCTCTTTCACAAACACTGGGTTTCTTGAAACATATTCCTCAAGATTTCAGCTCTGTGAGATCAGATATCACTGATAAATTAGGAAGTGGCAGAATGTGTTAATGTGTGTATGTAGTTACCCACAGAAAAATCCTGTCTTCTCCTTATTTTGTGAAATTCTGTGTTCAAAACAGTGATGAGTCGGGCTGTCTTCCACAGAACTTCTTAGACCCTTTGCCACTCTCATGTACATGGGTCATTAATGTTGAGATACACAAAAATTAAGAAATGTAAAATGTACATGGACAGAAGCAAATGAAGCCCTCCCAGCAATACCTATAGGCTGAACAAGTTGAAACTTGCAAGGGTGAATCAGAAAGGGCAATGTCAACATTGCCCTTTATTTCACAATAATCATTGAATGAAATATCTTGATGGAAGTGAAATAATGGTCCATAACATAGTCTGTCTCAAAACTTTCGTAGTACGGATGTTATGTTGTGAATTGTTAAAACCAGTTGTGCAGAAACCACTCTTTGTCCTTTTTTGAAGACGATTTTAAGGAACTATTTTATATAGATCACACTTTGAGAACCAATATCTGGTTACATAAATTTAAATTTTAAGAAAATCTATCTATCTACCATCTACAAAAAATTTAGAAATTTGTTAAGATCTTTCAGGATTCCAAATATAAGATGTTTTCTCCTTCCAAAGGGGGATTTCAGAGAATAAACTAAGAAAAAGGCCTTTCATGTGTGGGACATCAGATATTTCATCATGATATATCAATATGCATACGGATTTTTTTGTTTGTTTCATTCGACATAGTGTGTGTACCGCAAGTTTGAGGCTCCTGTAAAGGGAAGTTAAATCAAACTCTGCCACTCCCTGAGTGCTATAAAATTACTCATGAGAAACTTGTCAATTACTAGAGTAAAATAATAGGGCATTTTCCCTCTCTCTTTATTTAAAATATCACTTCTCAGCCATGTAGTCATAAGAATGCATTGTTTCCCAGCAAGGTTAGACAGGTTGCTGGTGCTCATCCAGTAGGTGGATGTAGGACTTAGCTGGCATTCTGCGTGACACAAGACAGTCCCGTGAGGAGCTCTGGAAAAGCATGTGACTGGCCATTCTCTTTGTTAAGATGGCACTGACCTCTAGGCCCCACAGTCTGCACCCCTGCAGACTCCTTTTCTGATCTTTGTGGCCATGGCGCTGTGGCTTTCAGTGACACGTGATGTGCCTTACCATGATGCCTACTGCTTCCCACTTGTGGTTGGAGACAAACGGAGAGTTCAGCTGCCGTACTGACTTATGGGGGAGACACTGATCTTCTGCACTGTCAGGATGAGTGGGAGGGAAACACACTTTGGCTTTGGAGTTGGGATTTGTTCACAGCTCAATGCAGGGGGCAAAGGGGAAATCTCAATAAATCACCACACCATACCCGTTATATATTTATTTGAGACAATCTCGCTCTGTTACCCCAGGTGAAATGCTACAGATCATAGCTCACAGCAACCTCAAACTCTTGGGCTTAAGCAATCCTCTTGCCTCATCCTCCTGAGTAGCTGGTACTGTCGGTACCTGCCACTATGCCCGGCTATTTTTTTTTATTTTTAGTAGAGATGGGGGGTCTCACTGTTGCTCAGGCTGGTCTTAAACTCTTGAGCTGATCTACCCATCTCCCTAGGATTACAGGTGTGAGCCTCCACCTCTGTCCACTCTACTATTTACTTATAACTTCCCCTCCCCCTAAATCATTGTATTATCAACTAGCTAGGAGCAATAGCTATGAGACCCAAGTACTGACTATTGAATCAACCACTTGAGAGTTATTTCACCTCCTGGGTCTTGCATTCTCTGCTGAATAATGTTGACATTTATAAAGTATCTCCCAGCTTTGAGTACTTTTGCTCATGCTCCATAAGTCTGATGCTCACAATATTATTTGTTAAGGATTGGTGTCTCTTTCATATACATTACAGAATTGGAGCTAAGAAGGTTTGAGTGATTTGTCCAAGGTTACACAGTGAGTGAAAGATACAGAAACCAAACCCAGTGTGTGACTCCACATTTGGTTCACTTCTTCCTCATCATACCAAAGAAATTGATCCTGACAATCAACAAGTCCTTTTTTTTTTTGTT
The DNA here is from genome assembly GCA_963573935.1 of Arctocebus calabarensis. NCBI lineage: Eukaryota > Metazoa > Chordata > Mammalia > Primates > Lorisidae > Arctocebus > Arctocebus calabarensis. The sequence continues at coordinate 24,973 of CAUYON010179206.1, forward strand.
CCATACAGTGTCTTACTTTGTTGCCCAGGGTAGAAAAACAAGTACAATGATGCCATCATAGCTCACTGCAGTCTTCAACTCTTGGGCTTAAGTGATTTTCCTGCCTCAGCCCCCAAGTAGCTGAGACAACAAATGTGTACCACCATGTTTGACTAATTTTTTAAAAATTTTTTTGTAGAGATGGAGTCTCACTCTGTTGCCCACTCTTGTCTCAAACTTTTGGTATCAAGTGATCCTCCTGTCTCAGCCTCCCAAACTGCTGGGATTGCAGATGTGAGCTGCTGAAAGCCCTTTCAGCATGCCCTTTCAGCTTTTAATTTCACCTCACTGTAGGATTCAGTGATGGCTTGGAGGCCGTCTCCTATTCGTGACAATTATGGAAACTAGAATTCAAGAGGCCTATCAGAGTTAACCTCAGACTTTCATCATAGATGCCCAGTTCTCTATCCTCGTGCACCCTTGGATCACTTGATCATATTTTTAATCAATATCACTACTGGTGAAACACCTTTCTCAAAACCTCTCATGTACACTCCCTGTGATAACTCAAGTCAATTTCATTTGACCGATTTGAACTTAATTATACAGGCCATAGCTCACAAAATGCCAACTATTTCTCATCCAGAAAAGGGATCCATAAGCTTCAACAGCCCATACCGACTCTCCCACTTGGATAAGACTGACTTTGCTTTTTCTATCCTCATGGGTGGTTTCTATCTGAATCCCTCATCCCTTCCCTATCAGACCTCCCCAGGTCAAACACTGACATGGCTACAATGTCATACTATTTGATTAGCTGTGTCAGACTCCCCAGTGTCTCTGTCTTCCTATGTACTGTCTCTTCCCCTCTAAACTCCTTGAGTTGTCTATCAGCTTTAATCTTCTGTTTTGTGTCTACCACTTTCCCTCTTCCTGTCCTGGTGTCAGTTCTCAAGCCTATGTGCAGAGGGAAAACATGAAAAAGTTAACTGTCTGAAATCTGATGCCCCACTAACCTGTCTAATCCTGTTGCCTGGTGCAGCAGAGGCTGAATGCGGCACCTCACAACAATAACCATGGGACATGAGAAGGGCAGGGGTTGGGGTGGGCTCCCTGTCCTTCTCATTCATTCTGTCAAATGCTTGTCAACATCTACATGGGTGCCTTTAGGTCAGGAGGTCAAGGCAGCTTCAGATTATTATTTCCCTTAGTATAGCTTGGGAAGGGTACTTATTCTCCTTAGAAAAGGCCTGGAAAATGAGACATGAGCTAAGCAGAACCTTATGTTCTGGGAGGAGAGAGCAAAGTCGAGTTTAGTGACACAGATGATAATCCCAGACATACCTTCCATTAGGCATGTAACCACTAAAATGTCACTGACTCTTGCTGTTCATTTTAGCACTTGAAACATTTGAAACCATGAGCATCTCACAGTTTGTGAAATTAAAAAGTAAGAGATGTGAAAAGCCTTTAAAAATAATAAATACATCATATGTCCTATGAATAATGGGATAGTTATTTGTCTTGCAGCTATCACTATTGTTGGTGAAATTCTTCAAAGGGAAGTATTAAATTCCCATGGGCTTTCCCCTGTGGCTGTATTATTTTGTGGTTGATGGAAAAAGCTAACCAATTTTGATTTATTCGTGCCTATTTTGTGTGACCTATTCATGCCCTCTTTATAGATATGAGGCTGGTCTGTCTCCCACTAATCACAGGGTTTCTTTGAATGATTTGGAGGGCTAAGTGAACTTCCTATCTCTTTGTTGTTATTGTTTCCTTTTTGGTTAAATGCAACTCTCCCCTACATCTGTGAGCTCAGTTGAGAAGAGCATTCATTCTTGATGGAGAAGGCCAATTTTTCCATCAGGTTATGTGAGAAGCTGACCTTTCCTGTTAAAACTCTAAACTTTTGCAAGTGCTTTTGCAGAATAGTAATACACATCACATAATAGGAGAAAAGACAGGGCTCTTTTAGTTATTAACTTGATATACGTTACATGTACGTTATCCTCATGAGAAGAAGTTTGAGGTGAGCTTTGTTCATTGAAATGGAACCACCTCTCCATGATCACCTTGCAGTACAATAAATTGAGGTGATGTTAAGTCCTTAGCATTATCTCATTGTGATGGTCACTGCCCACCCCCCATGAATATGTTACATCCATCCATGCTATACAGTTATCCTATAAGAAAGTCTCTGACGGGAATCCAATGGACTGTAGCACAATAATTCCAAGGCTATTATTTTGAAAAGGAACAAAGTCTATGTCATGCAGAATGGAAAGAATGTGCTTTCCTTATATAAGACTAAGTGGGACATCTCTAAGAAAATAACAATGGTGGTCGCTTTAATGAAGAATGTCTGCTTGCTCCTTAAGTAACTTGTATGGAAATCAGCTGCAGCTTCCTGTTGAACAAGGTGTGCTGTAAACTTGAATTCCCACCATCCTACATGGCCCTTGGGACAAACTCCCTTCAGAGTTTCCAGATGTGTGTAGATGAGATTCTTCGAATGCATCTAGGAGATTAAGTGTGCAAGGCAGTGACTGGTAAAGAACAAGGGGAAGAGTGGCTTTCCCAAGGAGAAAGTGTTTGATGCATACTGGAGGCAACATATGGATAAGGAAAAATGAAGGGGGTGGGTTGAGGGAGGGGCCCTCACATAGGATCCCTGATTCTTTCCGCCTTAGGGGTAAAAGGGGATAAGGAAGTCTTCCTCTACCACCTTGCTCTTTGAGATCATCCTGACTGCTCAATAAAAAGACACAGGTGGCTCATCACCTATAGCTCTGCAGCAAGGGTGCTGGCCACATACACCAGAGCTGGCGGGTTCGAACTCAGCCCAGGCCAGCTAACCAACAATGACAACAACAAAAAAATAGCTGGGTGCTGTAGCAGGTGCCTGTAATCCTAGCCACTTGGGAGGCTGAGGCAAGAGAATCACTTAAGCCCTAGGTTTGAGGTTGCTGTGAGCTGTGACGCCACAGCACTCTACCCAGGGCAACACAGTGACACTCTGTCTCAAAAACAAAACAAAAAAAGACACAGGTGCCCAATGGCATGGATTGGAGGAGGCAGATGGTGCTGGGTAGACCACTCTGACAGATAGTGAGTGGAGAGAACACTGACCCTGGACCCTGTGGAAGACCAGCTAGGTCATCTCAGGAGAGCTGACATTGGGAGGAACCTGAACACCAGCAGTAGCCCAGGCAATTCCCCTGAACACAGAGACAAGTGCAAGCTAATTCCAGGTCACTCCCTCCCCTCACTCAGGAGCCTGCGCTCTGAAAGAGAACCGTGTCCCGTGCAGATTATTTATGTACGAAATTTCCAAACTGTATCCTTTTTTCTCAGGCCATGCTCCCCTCTCATGACTCCTTTTCTCCACTTCACAACTAACGCATGATCGAGCGATGCAAAACAATGTAAACCTGAGTCAAGGTGACCCTAAGTAGGTAGGGGAAGCAGCTGGCAAGTAAAGCATGTTTAGGCCATCTCTAAATGAAAGAGATCTACCTCTTCACACACTCCATTTTCGTGTCATTCTGTTCAGGAGGATAATCAAGAGTCACTGTTCAATCTCCAAGTGTCTTTCTTGGTCTTTTGTTTCTATGGGGTTCGGCCAAGATTTGCGAAGACATCAAAGGCATCTGTGGCCTGTGCCCTTTCCCTTTGCCACACACTGGTGTCCGAGTTTGGCTGGAGTCATTAGCTAGGCTTCCTAGGCTTACCCAGGAGTCTCTTCCTTTCTTCTGGGTGGATAGGGCTGGTGGAGCTGGTTGTTGCAAGTTTCTTGAAAACATTTCCAGAGAGGAGTGGATGTTCTTGCCAGGTGGTTGGAACAGGAAGAATTTCTAGGGAGGAGTTCCTGTTGGGTCTAGTTCTCAAATCGCTAATTAAAATCTCCAGATAATGGGTTGCTAATTTGTTAGTTCTTTGTACCTTATTACTGTCTTTTGAAGACTTGGGGGGATGAGGAGTTTGTCTTATTGTTGCTCTCGTCTGATTGGGGTGTAGCTGTCTAGCAGTGGTATCTTCTCATCTGTTCCTTCCTCTGTTCAAAATTCTGAGAAATGGCACTGAGAAGGGCCCTTCATCATGGATCCTGAAGCCATCAGAAATCCCAGCCAAGCCAAACCAAGCTTCCCTGGGTTTAAGTAGAAGAAAATCACTGCTCATTGAGTAACACTTCCCTTCCGAGAGGAGAATTCATAACTCATTACCATCAACCTGTTTGCCAGTCAGCTTTGCCTGGATGTGGGACCAGGTGAAAGGAAAACGCTGACTCTGACTTTTTAAGAATATGCTGGGGTGGAAAATCTGAGCACTGGGCTTGGCATCAGAAGATTTGAGTTTGAGTCTGGCCACTGCCATGTGAATCTGGGAAAGTCATTTGAATTCTCCAGATTTTGATTTCTTTATCAGTAAAATCGGAATAATAATCCATTCCCTTCCCTGTTTTACAGGGTTGCTGAAGGGGGAGAAGAACTAAAACAAATTATTGTTTGAGAAAGGACAGTAGAAAGTGAAAAATGTAAAACATAGTGGTTGTTACAATTAGTGAAAGAATGAGAAGCCAGCACGGCACTAAAACTTATAAATTAATCCAAATAAAAGATGATCCAACATCCCATCCAGCTCTCTCCCAAATACATTTTCTCGTCTGAAGCAACCCTCTGAGGACTTTGGCTAGAAATGTTTATTACTGGGCCAGGAGAGTTGGGTTAACACCTTGGCACCTAACTGCCACGTGAGAACAGTCCTGTCCACTTCATGGATGATCTCTGGGTGGGTTTTTGGGCAAATGTACCTAGACTTGGCTGTTTCTAGGGTAGGTAAGTCTCACTGTTTAATTCTTTGCTCTAGGGCTTCCATGATCATGGCCATGGTGTGCCAACATAATGTGGTTTCTCATACTATGTTTTCTGGCAGATCATGGCCCCAGCAGTGACTATGGTAGAAACAGAGGCAGATCTCAACAGGCGGATAAACAGGCAGGTCTAGCACCAGCCACAAGAAGAGCCCTGGGCCAGCTGCCAAGTTTCATCCAGGAGGGAACGTCTCTCCTGGGGTTTATAACCCTGCAAAGGAGGGAGTCAATCATGAAAAGCTGCCCCACGCCCTTAATACCACAACATTACTCATGAACACCTTGCTGTTAATTAACAGTGGCAAATACCACAGTTATTTCATTTTGCTCACTGCTTTCTCAACTGGCAACCCTGAGACACCCTGCAGTGGGGTGGAGGGGGCAGCTTATGCCCACGAGGTTTGGGAGGCCTTGCTGAGACTGGAGCTCCAGCAGCACCGTTGGGTTTCTGATCAAGGAGAAATGGGTTTTGTTGCCCACATTCTTGCACCATATGTAGGGTATGTGGCCATGACTTCTCCGGTAAGTTCAAGTTGGAACCTGCTGATCTTTGAACACTCCAGCAAGTGCTTATTTGATATAAACAAGTCTTCAATCGCCTCTGAACCTCCCTGCTTCTTGAGAGGGCCTCCTGGATGATGGGTAGCCATCACCCAGTATTGGCACCTGGTCCTCCCCCTCTTCCCTTATCTTGGAAGGGAGCAGTTTTCACCTCTCCACAGAAACTCAGTTCTCATCGTGTAGACATGTCCCCATTGGATGTTCAAGTTTGACATGACTTGGAGTAGCCTTTTAAAATATTTTTAACCCAAAAACCATATATCAAGGACTTCATCATGACAGACATTGAAGAGAGAAGGACCAATAGGCCAGGCAGGATCCCGGCCATCAGGGGTCACAGTCAAACAGGGTAGATGGATGAGTCACAAGTTCAACCACAGTGTTAAATCTTACCCACAATGTTGGTGGGGATCAAGGTGCTGTGGTCATTCATGGGAGAAAGTAGTTATATATTTTCTGGAGATGAGAGATGCAATGAAAAGGTATTTTGCAGAAAAAGAAGTTTTTGCATTTTAGGGAGGGAGAAATGGACATGCAAAAATCTCAGGATACAGAAGAGCAAAGCACGTTCCACATAGTGAGAACAAATAAATGGCATATTTTCATTATAAAATTGTCTCATTTTCTGATTCTCACTTCCCTGTAGAATGCATAGAGTTTTCCCTGGACACATTTTCTGCATATGCTAACACGTTCGTGCTCACATGCTACATGTGTGCATGAAACACTCTCGTGTGTGTCATGCTACCACATTACCAAGCACTCCCACTGAGCGGTCTGTTCATTTTGCGTTCTGCACCCTCCTTACCTCCATATGGAGCTCGGTCCACACTCAGCCCTTACACGGCCCACTCATCTCTGACCCATTGCCTTTGAAGGTGATGAGTTCAAGTTCTTCTCTTTTAAAATCAGCTCCAGCTCCCCTTTTTACAATTGATATCTGGGAGTGAGGTTGGAGGAGGGAGGGATATGAGACTCAGAGCTTTTACTCCAGCCCACAACCCGCTTCCCTCCTTCACTTCTTATAGGACAATTGCCTAGGTCTTCTAATGGCAGCTTCTCCTGTTCTGCCAGCCCCCAATTAGATCTTCAGCTCCTACAACCCACACCTCATGTGTTACCTCCATGCTCTGTGCACCGTGAGTGTCCTCAGTGATGAGGAGATGGAGGATGGCGAGAGTTCTTGGCAAGAGTCTCATGGGACTTCAGAGTCCCAGGAAACGTTTCTGACTGGTGTGTTCACTCATCCATTCCTTTACCAGCCCCCTGGGCTCTGGGCGTGGCACCTACTGGTTTGCTCCATGGTACAAGACAGATGGAACCTGCCACTACACATCTTACAGTGTCAGAGTGCTGATCTAGGGCGTCCCCCTTGGGGTCAACAGTCATGCTCAGATTTGGGGATCCAGGTTCCCCAGTGCCTAAGCCACCTTCCAAGAAGGGCACTGGAGACACTGAAGTAGTACATTTTCCTTTTAAGAGTTGAGAAGCCACCATTGGCCTGCAGCATCCCAAGGTTCTAGCAAGGATGGAGACAGCCTCTCAGTGGGCTCTAAACTTAGATTCAGTGGGCAGGGGTGCTGAGGAGAAGATGCTCTGTGGAGTTTTGTTTTGTTTTGTTACCCAGGCTAGAGTGCCAGGGCATCATAACTCACAGCAACCTCACACTCTTAGGTTTAAGTGATCCTCCTGCCTCAGCCTTCCAAGTAGCTGGGACAATAGGTGCCTGCTACTACACCTGGCTAATTTTTCTATTTTTAGTATAGATGAGGTCTCATTCTTGCTCAGACTGGTTCCAAACTCCTAATGTCAAGCAATCCACCCACCTTGGGCTCCCAGAGTGCTAGGATTATAGATGTGAGCCACTGTGCCCAGCGCTCTGGGGAGTTTTTGATGCTTTGACTCCAAACAGCTTTACAGTGATGATTTTATTTAGGCAAGAGACATAGAACTCCAGTCAGCATTGGAGTTGTCCTTAGAGACAATGCATATTATGATTCTAAATGGGGACCCCTTTACCCACAGTTCTGGAAATTGCAGATGACTGGTTCCTAGGAGTAGTGAGAAGGGACCCATGACATAAACAAATGGGCTCTGAGCAGACTGGCTGACCAACTCCCCAGATTGCCCATTGCTTGCACAGGTTTCTGCCACCAGCATTTGTCCCTAAGCTTGCTAGAACCAAAGTCTTCCCTCAGTGGGGGTGGGGGATCTGTCTCGGTCACTGCCATATCTCCAGTGCTGAGGGGACTGCCTGCATACTGAGTGCTCAAGAAACTTTTGTGGGCCGAGTGGTGGAATGTTCATTTTGACCCAGACACAATCACCTAGCTGCCAACACCTTGTGAAAAGGGAGGTGAGGTGCTTATTCTTCTCTGGCTTAATAACAGTCTGCAGTCTGTTGTCTTTTATATGCCTGCTTAGCTCATTGTGAAGGCCCAATAAATATTAATTGATGGACAAGGAGCTCTGGGGTTTGGCTCCAGCCAGATCCAAGTACTACTTTTCTGACTTTATAAGAGCAGGAGAATGTAGAATATTATGTTGTGAGTCCTGAGACTCTTGGGACCCCTCTCCTCCTTCTCTCATAATACCCAAAGCCTGGGAGAAGTGGGTGGAGAGGGAAGGGAGGCACCTAATTATATTCATGGGTTATATAATTACACTTTCAGGTTCTCACTGGTGGTGGGTTTTAAAGGAGCTTTAAATAATTTCCATTTTGAAATGCTTTGTTTTCCTGGGCTTTGTTTTAGTCACCCTTTATTTATCATCCTTTGTCCTTCCCTAGAATCTTCCAGGGGAATTATCTGAGGACCAGTGCATGGACTTGGTACCTATACGTGACAAAAGCTGGGATCTGCAGAAACTTGCCGGAGATTTATAATAGGCTCCAGATACCCTGAATGAAGCCCAGGCTCCTTGGCCTGTTGAAGTACCTTTCAGGGTGGGACCTCCCTATGCACTAAAATAGTGGTTCAGACTATCTTGACCACAGACCAGCCACCGCAGCATCACCTGGGAACTTGCTGGAAACTCAAATTGTTGGGTTTTACTCTAGAACTCCCAGAAACTCTAGGGAGAGGCCCAGTAATCTGTGTTTGAACAATCCTCCAGGGGGGTTCTGGTGCATATTCCAGTTGGGAAACGACCCCTGTAGATTCTAGAGTCTAGAACAATGATCCCAGCCCTCGTGACTGGGCTTAACAATCACCTGCTTAGACCTCAGCCCAGACCTTCACACTCAGAATCCCCAGTGTGAACTCAGATGGGGTTACTGTTTTTTTTTGTTTGTTTGTTTGTTTGTTTAAACCAATGTATGGGTCCTATTCCCAAAGACTTGGATTTAATTGCCCTGAGATGGAGCCCAAGATTTTTTATTTCCTTTTCTTTTTAATACCTCTCTAAGTTGAATGTGTAGCCAGGATCAAGAATCACTGCTTCAGTGGCTACTCATCTACCACGTGCTTAGAACTTTAAAATATGAGTCAGATCATATTACTTTCCCTCACAACACTCCCCAGGGCTTTCCATGTGACTCAGAATGAAATGGGTGTCCTTGTTGTGTCCTTCAAGTTCTCGCCACTCTTGGGTTCTTTGACCTCATTTCCTATGGCTCTGTTGCTCATAGTCTCTGCTCAATCACGCTAGTCTTACTCTACCTAGAGCATGTCAAACACGATCTTGGGTTAAGGACTTTGCCCTTATAATCTTCTGGCAGAAAATCCCTGTTATTTTTACCAATTGCTATGTCAAAGATCATATCAACCCTTATAATCTTAAAACAGCAACAAGAATTTATTTTACTTATGTATCTAAAAGTTTTGCAGGACATGGTATAGACAGCTCACTTCTGCTCCATAAGATATCAGCAGGGGTGGCTAAATGGGGATTAGCAGGTGCTGGCTGTCAGCTGGGAACTCAGCTGAACCACGGGTCAGGGTCATCAATTCCTCTTCATGTGGCCCTCTTTCAAGGGTTGCTTGAGCTTCCTCACAACATGGCACCTAGGTGCCAAGAGGAAGCATCCCAACAGAAGCTGCTAATCTCTTCCTGGGCTCAGAAACTGACAAACCATTAATTCCATCAAATTCTATTAGTCAAAACAGGCACCAGCTCCCGGAGGGGACATAGATCCCACTTCTCAGTAGGAAGAATGTCCGTATTTGCAGCCCTCTTCTCTTTACCACAGTAACTTTACATGTGTGCTTATGACTCACCTACTCCCACAGTTCTTTCAGGTCTCTGTTCTAATATCACCACCACATCTAGATATCAGCCCCACCCACCTCACCTCACCCCATCACTGCTTATCTCCTGCCATGCTTTGCATTTCTGAATAGCTACTGACACTACTGGCCATGTTGAATGTTTGTATGTAATGGACACTCAGTTCCTTGTGCTGGATTCTTTACTTAGGTGACTTGAAAAGAAAGGTAAGGCACTATTTTGACCTCTGGACACTTTTAATCTAGCAAAGGAAAAAAAGAAAAGGCACTCAGAGGAGACAGATAAGTAAATACCTTCACAAAAAAATTCTAAAAAATGCTTCAGTGCCTCGGTTTTCAGTTGCACACACACATTAAATGCTCAGGCTGGATGGAAAGTCTCACAGAGCCTCCTCAGACCAGTCTCCGGTTTCCCCACTGGAACAGACTTAAGCTCTCCCTTGGTGCTTTGCGCATACTTTGTTTGCAAGGCCAAAACATTAGTCACAAAAGTCTTTTTTCTTTCTTGATGTAAAGCTAAGGTAACATGGAAGTCGACATCTTGAGAATTCAGTCGAACGAGGATCTATGGAGCGTTATTAAGTTCCAGCTCTAAGGCATACATATGGTGCCTGATATTCAGCAACTTACAGTCTAGTGGGGAGGCTGATGTTTAAACAGATGACTTCAACAAAATGTGGCAGATGCAATGATAAAGGCAATCCTGGGGGATGTTTTTGGAGGTGGTGATGTCTGTGCTAGATCTTCGAGGTTGAAGAGGAGTCGGCTGGATGAAATAAAAGAAGGAAGAGTGGGGGACGTGTGGGGACAAAGAATAATAATATTCCAGCAGGGAAACAACTTGTACAAACAGTAAACACAGTGGTGTGTTGAAGAGACAACAAAACTTTATCTTGGAATGTCAAGGGAAAGGTAGAAAGTAGCAAAATAAGAAGGATGTAAGTAGTAGGATGTAAATATGGCCAGCAGGCTTCTACCAGGAAGCAGAGGAGCTTGTGGTTTATTGGTTGGGTTTTGCACTGAGGATTGGCGTTCTTGGAGGTGCAGCATGGAGGATGACCTTGAAAGTGGAGTAGGGAATAGGGGGAAGCAGGGGCCATGAGAAGTCTATGGTGAGGTCCAGGCACGAAACTATAAGGGCTTGAAATAGTGGCAGCCGGCATGGGGAGAAAAGAACCAACTCCTAGAGCGGCTGGGAAGCAGCATGGAGAGGGCTTATTGATCGGTGGACTGTGGAAGAGCGAGAAGTAACCGACTTTCCGATTTCTGACTTGGTGGCCGAGTCTCACTGGTTCTGGACGTGCAAGTGAAGAGTCCACATGTGAGCAATGGGAGGGAGGAAATGAGACCCATTTTTTTTGTTGTTTCAAGTTAAGTCTGGAAATGTAATGAGATTCACTTTGGCCATGTTGAGTTGAGAGGTTTATGTGGTACCCAGGAAGACATGGTGACAGCCAGTCAGGTGGACAGAAAGTCTGGGGCTGGAGCGCAGCTAATGAGATCTAGGCCTCATCCAGGAGATGCTGGCAGAGGCTTTGTCAAGGGGCAGAAGAGACCCTGGGCACGCTGATGCTCAGAGGAGGCACGCAGGCGGGGAAGCCCGTGAGAGGCCAGCGAGCCGGGCCCAGAGTGTAGAAAAAGAGCCAGCAGGGCCAGAAAAGCTGGGGTCTGAGGAAGCTTCGGGTGACACAGATATAGCAGAGCTGCCCAATGCAACGATGCCCCAGGTTAGTAACTGTGACGGACGCCTTTATCAGGGCCATTTCTGTGGACTCTGGGGAGACGTGTCCTTCCTGTGGGTGGAGGAAGTATGGCATTTCCTCTGAATGGAACATCCTTTCCCCAGCTCCTACTTCTCATATTTCTGGTTTTAGTTGAAATGTCACCTTTCTAGATAGACTGCACCAATGTCAGGTAGATGACCCGGCATATAAGAGATGCTCAAAAAAAAAAAAAAATGGTTAAAAGGAAATAGCTTTTAAAAGTGGACTTTGCCTGTCTATTGCTGTCATGCTCTTGGGCTGGACGCAGGTCTCAATGGCCACAAGGCTGGGGACTGGGAAGACGTTTGGAGACAGCAGCTGGAGAGTAAATGAGAAAACGCACCTGAGCCTCCCTGGGCCTCAGCATCCTCAGACCCAAGTGACCAGGCTAAACAAGTTTATCATTAAGGACATGGCCAGTGTCAAAAGCTGGGACAGATGCCAAGGGCTTAGATCATCACTGTCATTATCAGCCCTTACAGAGTGTGCCCCCCACGTGTTATTCCTGCCTTGCAAAGCCCTCCAAAGAAGTGCTGTCACCTTCTCTTTAGAGAGGAGAAAATGAGGCTTCAGGGGCTTAAACCACCTGCCCCGCCGTCACACAGCAGATACATGTCACGTGCATTTTAGTTTTTTCCTGACAGGCCCTCAGTGTCCTCTCCTGTATCTGCCCTTTCCTAAGCCCAGTCCCTCGAGCATGACCAGAACTAGAGACCCACTTCTAACAAGCAGTGTACAGCGGACGTGGTGGGGATGTCACTGCCGACATGAGGTGGCGGACTGTGACTTCCATCTTGTGGGCTCCTTCCTTGGCTGTCTTTGTGTCAGTCGGGATGTCAGAGAAACAGAACCAACAGGATGTGGGGGAAGTGAGAGAGACAGAGACAGACGCGGACACACAGAGCCAGAGATAGAGCAAGACAGAGAGGGATGGGCGGTGCCTGTGGCTCAGCGAGTAGGGTGCTGGCCCCATATACCGAGGGTGGTGGGTTCAAACCCAGCCCCAGTTGAACTGCAACAGAAAAATAGCCGGGTGTTGTGGCAGGTGCCTGTGGTCTCAGCTACTCAGGAGGCTGAGGCAAGAGAATCGCCTAAGCCCAGGAGTCGGAGGTTGCTGTGAGCTGTGTGATGCCAGGGCACTGTACCCAGGGTGATAAAGTGAGTCTCTCTAAAAAAAAAAAAAAAAGACAGAGAGGCTGAGATGGATTTATTTTAAGGAGCTGGCTGGCATGACCTTGGAGGTTTGGGGAGTCTGAAGCCTGCTAGGGGAAGCGAGCAGGCTGTAGAAGCATGACGAGTTGTGGCCGTAGGTAGAGGCCGCCTGCTGGCAGTATTCCTTCTTCCGCCGGGGAGGCAAGTCTTTGCCCAATGAAAGGCTTCAGCGGATGGAAGGGGCCCAGCCACCCGGTGGAGGGCAATCTGCTCTACTCAAAGTCCACGATGTAAATGGTAATCCATTCAAACGATATGTTCACAGAAACGTCTTATATAACGTCCACCAAATATTCCGGGCGCAAGCACGGTGGATGACACTAAATTCACCATCGCCCGCTTGCACTGATGAAAATTGTCATTGTGTCAGGAGCACATAAAAGGAAGGTCACACTGGAGAGATGCCCATGTGACAAGGTGCGGAAAGGTCTCAGGCTCATGTCCGGGGAGGAGCTGAGGTCCTCAAGCCAACAGCATGTGAGGGACCTTGGAAGTCGACCCCACCAGCTGCAATCTCCCTCGGAGGCATGCCTTGAGATGATGACACTCCGGTCCCGAGTTGGGCCTGGACGGACAATCGCACTTCTGAGAGGGATGTTGGGAGAGACCCTTAGGCTGCACCCAATTCCTGACCCACAGAAACAGTGAGATGCCGAATGTTGTTTGGAGGGGTTAATTTTGGAGAGTTATTTGTATAATACCTTAGCACAGATAGCAGGTCCCTGTGCCCTGCTGCTGAAGCCGGCCCTGGGACTCTTCTGGAATGTTTTGTCCTAAGCACAGCCATGTGCGTGGGGTGCCCAGCGTAGAGAACTGACCTGTGGCCGTCCAGCACTCTCCGGGGACCGTGCGGTCAGTGTCCATTCCATCGCTCTCCGTCTCCCTCCGTATCCCCACCTTGGACAGTATTAACTCAGTTTTTAGAACGGAAAGAAACTGAGTTTGGAAGTGGTCAGTCCAGAATTAAGGAATCATGTTCCTCCTAGGGCTGGGGTTTGCACTTGGAGCCCCTCAGCCCCACGGCGTGGCTGTTCCCACGTCGAAAGCACGACTTCCCTTTAGTCAAGGCCCCTTCCGCAAGCAGGACGTTATCAGGTTCCATGTTGAAGTGGAGACGTCTTGCATCTGGGGAAGGAATTCATTCTGCCGAGCCCCGAGCAGTGGGGCCCTCTCGGTGGGCAGTCCATCCATGTTAATAAATGTCTCACCTATCAGACAGCTTCAATAAGGTGAACCGCGGAGGAGAGGTCATGCTTGTCAGTTTAGTTTTACCGAGACATGGAGGGCCCGTCTGATGAGGCCCTGGAATTTAGCTGTTGTCCTGAAGGGACACAGACTGACAGCTTCTTCCCAAAGCCCCGGCCCCTTCCCCTCCCAGATACACTCTCGTTTTGTCCGGAGACTGCTGCGGTCACATTGCCCCGTGTGCATGCTGTGGCCTGTGTGCAACACATGTGCCTGTGTATGACGCGTGCGTGCATCGTTACGTGAGATCAGAGCTTTTATCTGATTTAAAAAATGTGTCTATAGCAGCTTTTTATTGGTTGTTCCCATAGGTAAACTGTGAGAGGACTGTTTCCCCATTTTATGGGGGTGGGAGTAGAACATTACCAAGTTTCAGCAGGTACCTGGTTCCCCCCGTTTATACTTTACGTGTCTCTCCCGTCATATCTCTTTGCATCATCTTCCAACGAGATCACAAGGCTTGATAGAATTCCTTCACATTCCTCAGAACTCCACATTTTCACCCCAGGAAGTCCCTGGCACAATGCCTCAAGCCTGGGCATTCCCTGTGTACCAAGAGAAGGAAATGGAGCATGCCAAGGTCAAATTCGACAACAAGAGGGAGTCTAAGAATTGATTATGTCAGACCCACCCTTCGCTTGACAAGCGAAAACAGGTTCATGTGGGGCAACGGGTGCCCAGGGTCAGGGTGGCACCAAGCCCAGGACATGGGCTGACTCCCGGCCACAGCTTCAGTGCCATCTTCCTGCGTGTTAACCAAGGAGGTGCCCATGGCTTGGAGGGGCTAAAGGCATCTGTATGACCTTGTTGGTGCCATGTGCTTTCCTTCCTCTTGTTTCCTCTGCCCCAAGAACACCTTCTCCCTTCACCTCAGCTGAGGCAGTTTGCACAGAGAGCTTCGCGCCCCTCCAGAGCTTTGTCAGTCCCTGCCCCTCCCCACATCAGCCCCTGAGCCCCCAGATGCTTCACCTGCCATGCTAGGTCTCTCTGCCTCCCCCCGGCCTCCTCCTCTCTCCATACGCCGTCAGCCTGTGAGTAATGGCCCCTCTCCTTCAAAGAGGAACAAGATTGATGATGGAGAAAAAGGTCAGTGATGATCCCCTGCTCCTCCCTGCCCCGGCAGAGAACATGCTTGTTCCGTGTGGATTTATGAAGTAGTCACGTCTCCCCTTCCAGATCCCACCCATGCGCACGCTTCCTTCCTGCAGCCAAGAGAAGGGAGATTCTCCGAGGTGAGTGTACCCGGGGACCACCAGTGGGGAGCGGGGGCTGCTTTCTCAGACCAAGAGGAATCTAGACAATTGCTCAGACCTTCCTTGTGCTTCTCGCGCAGCCAGGATTCAGTAAGGGCTTCAGTGGGATTAAGGACGGGGCTGTCTTTTGGGGGGTTTTGACTACAAGTGAAATCATGCTCCAAGAAAATGGGATATTTCTGTACCGTGAGAACATCTGTTCCCTCTCTGGACCGCACCTCCATCTCAGTGTAGTGTTGACAGATAAGATACAGGACGCGGGGGTCAATTTCTATTTCAAATAAACAACCAATATTTTTTTCTAGTAAAAGTATATTGCAAATATTGCATGGGACATATTTTAAAAAATCACTTATTCCGTGTTGTCCTTTTTTGCTAAATGGTGCAGCCTTTAACACAAGAGCCAACTTTCTGGGATGTCTTTGTTCTTTGTTTTAAGGATGAGTTTAAAAGCACTTTGGGGGAATAAATTCTCAGAGGCCAGGAAGAAATGGATGCCTTTTTTTGCATTTCCTTCCTAACTAGGCGCCCCAGGGCCCAGCTCCTCCCTGGCCTTCCGGTGAAGAGCCAGGACAGTGACTTGGGAGGGCAAAGGCTGAAACCCGTGGGTCTCAGCAGGAACAGTTTTGCCTCCAGGGGATATTTGGCAATATCTGGAGACCTTTCTGGTTGTCAAGACTGGTGATGGTGGGGAGCTAATGCTGGCTTCTAGCAGGTAAAGCTGGGGTGATGTGGACCCTTGCTCCACAAGGCACAGACACACACAAAATGCCACACACACAGCCTCACATCCAAGACCCACTGCAGTTGAGAATCCCTGGCGTAAAGGAAGAAAAGTGGTATTTGGAATAAAAGGCTTGGGGCTCAACTACAAACCACAGTCGTCAGGGACTAGGCAGGCAGCTGGAGCTCTGCTCTGCCCCCTCCTCCACTCAGAGGCCTAAATCCGTAAGACCCAGCCTTCAGCCTCTGATTTCCCCTGGAAGGCTGCCCTCCAGGTTAATTTTAACCATCTTTCATGCATATAACAGTGTGGGGCCGGGCAGTCTCCATCCTGTGGGGCTCAGGCCCTCTGCTGAGCCCCCTGGCCTTCCCTGTTGTATCCCCCACTCATCACGAGCCTGTCCAGCGCTGGGCTGAGACCACTGAGGCCACTTCCTAATACGCCCACGTGGGTTCTTTCTGCCCCCATGCAGGCTGAAGGACAGCTGTCTCTTTGCTCGCTGCCCAGTGGGAAATTGGAAAGCACCAAAGAAACAACAAGATATGGAGCCCCTCCTCCTCCCTGGTGTCCCTTTCCCTCAGCAGCCATCATCCCCAGGCAGTAGACAGCAGAGTCAGTTCTCATTCCCAGGTCTTTACAGCAGGAGGAACAGACCAGAAGCTACCAGGCAAAGGCAGCAAACTGCTGCAGCTCAGTGACCTCCAATTCAGGGAGGTCTGGGAACTCTGGCCTCCTGCATGCCCCTTCATCTTTGCATTTTTCTTTTTCTTCTTTTTTCCCAATATATGAAGGGGGTCCGAATGTTTTGGGTAACGTGCATCACGTTTGTACTGTGCAAGTCCTGGCGACAGGCGTGTCCGTCACCCACATAGCCTTCATGGTACCCGTGAGGTTGGTTTAGCCCCCTCCACTCCCCCCCACACTTGCTCTCCGTTGAGATTGCCGTCCCTCTGTGCACCTGTGTGCTCATCGGTTGGTCCCAATTAATAGTAAGCACATGTGGTGTTTGTTTCCTCGTGTTGTTCTTGTGCACTTCTCACCCGAGAGGAAGAAGCTGAGCCCTCACCACGCTCAGCAGCTGGCCAAGGATGAAGATGTTGAAAATGCCCCCATCACTCCCTCCAAGAGACCCCTGTGTTGTGTGGGTGAGTAGAAAGTCCAGCCCTCCCTTTAGAGGACAAAGCAAACAAACAAAACCATCCAAACAGGCCTGAGAAAATGAAGCAATGGAATAAACAGGGTGCCTCACAGGCAACATTGAACTTCTTTTTGAACCAGAAGGGTTAAAAAAGTCCTAGTCTTACAAATGAGATTTTCGTTTCAGCGCCCTCCATTTTCACCTATCATCGGAGAAGCGAAATCGTTTATTTTCTGCGACTCTCCCTTCCACCAAGCAACAGGAACTAGTGGCAGCCTGTGGGGTTTCAGCAGAGAAACTTCCCTGAGCGGACCCCTGTCCCCTCCCTTTTCTGCCCCTTTTTCTGTATGCCCCTTGCTTGGGCTCCCCCTTTCCCTACCCTGCCCCTTTCCAAAAGATTTATGGAGCAGAGTAGCTTGAGAACAAATGAGCAGACTTTAGGCTGATGTATTCTGCATACTAATGACAAGATACTGCTTCTGTACCCAGGGGCAAAGCCAGGTCAGGCCAGTTTAACCATAAACTTTATTTATGGGCTTATAACTTTGCAGCTGCAGTAGCTCTGTCTGATCTTGGGACTGAGATCTGTCTCCCTCTATAGATTCATACATACTTTTTAAACCAATTCGGTGGGGGCAGGGGAGAGAGTGCTGGTAGCTCTTTCTTTATGATCTCCTGAGTAATTCCAGTAAGAAGTCTAAGCCAAAGAAGGTGGGTTTGGGGGGGGGGGAAGGGCGCAGTCAAAGAAGAAAATAGTAGTAGTGGTGGGAGAAGTGGTAGCTGTCATAGCAATAATATGCCCTCCCTGGGAATAATAAAGCAGTAATGGTAATACCACCTCCTGGACAGGACTCTATCCTGTGTGGGACTGCTGAGTTGACTCTCAGAACCACCAATCTTGAATCTTGAATCACAGAATGAATTGCCTGCTTCGAAATGGCTCAAGACCCTTCCTTCCTCCCAAGGATCTTCAGAGTCTGGTCGTCTTCAATGCATCAGCGAGCTGCTTCCTCTAGAGCAGAGGATGTGCAGCCCTGAGGCTGGTCCTCGGAATGCCCTGTCTTGCCTTCTGGCTCTATGTTGTGACTCTGGTTGTTAAGTTGGCGCAGCATGAGACAATGGCCAGGCTCACAGGTTCAATGCAGTGAAATGGGTTGCTAATGCCTGGTCTCAATGGCACGCCCGTAGTTCAAGGGTAGTGATGGTAAAGATAGCTTCGGTCATTCAGTGAAGATGCGCTGGTCACTTGTTATGTGCCAGGCACTTGGCTTGGTGTCAGGGACACTGTGGTGAACAAGACAGAATCGTCCCCTGTCCGTGCTGAGTTTAGCAGATGTAGGTGAGGTTATTCCCACTGCTGAGGATGCATTTTAAAGCGTGTATTGGGCCACTTCTGTCTCCTGCCCATTATGAGTAAGCCATGCAAGTCTCCTAAATGTCAAAGGGAGATCCTCCTCAGTGTCCTGGGAACTTGAGCCACACTCTCTGCCTGTTGGGCGAGCAGTTCGCTTAACCTTTTTGCCCTTCGGTTTGCCCTTCAGAAAGGATCTAAGAGCCTGTAGGCACCTGTGACCTTGGGAGCCAAGGGCACTTGGACCATCGCTGCTCTTCTTTGGTTCTGGGACTTCATCTGTCAGTTCTGCCCCTACGAAGGTCAGAAATTGGATAAAGACATCCTTTGGAATTTGTTCCCCTCTGGGGAAGGAATTACAAATGGTATGATAGTAATTCCTGCCCTAGTTATCTTGCAAAGTAGGTAATCCATTTGTGAGGTCTATATGAGGTCAAAGTTGACATGAGATGCCATTGTCTCCTTCCCTGGGTCTTAGGCACCCAGACTTGTTTTCATGTGGCTTGTGTGCTTTGCTGCCACTTAATGCTGGAGGAAAGTGATACAAGACGTCACTTATTCTTTAAGAGAGTCCACCCTCATCTTCACCTCCCTTTTCCTTGTTGTCCCTCTTGGGAGTGGGGACAACTCCAGGAGGCCACAGGGGCTTGGAGGTCTGTGGTGGGGGAAGACTGAGTGGCTGGTTTGTGTGTCTTTGGGGTCTGGGGTGAGGCGGTCGGTTGGGGCTGTACAGCTCTGAAGTTTGAGCATATTCACCACTACCTTTGTGCTGAGAGACCCACGGAGCACGCTCTGGCCACAGCTCTGGGAAGGTATTGGCATGGAGGAAATCAACAAGGCTGGGGCAGCAAGTCTGCAGATACTCCAGAGTTGAGAGTTAGACTGTGTCAGCTCTGGTCTCTGCAACAGGGGCCACCCGACCTTGTTGAACACAGAAGGTATCACCAAGCCCATCTCAGGGAAGACATCCATTTTTGAGGCTCTAGGAGAGGTAAAGGAGATTCTCATTATTTCATTCCCAGTGCCCTGGAATATTCTTTAAGGCTAAAGAGAAAAGATGAGGGCACACAAGAGCCTTGGGGACAGGACAGAAGCAAGGGAACTGCAGTGTGGGGACAGGCCTCATCCTTCTGGGTGTGTGACCTCGGACAAAGCACCTTCTCTTTCTGAGTCTCCATATGCAAATCTTTAAACTGGTATAATAATAATTCCTGCCCTAGTTATCTTGAAAAGTGGGTAATGCATTTGTGTGGTTCGTATAACCTTGATACAAAAAGTTAGTAAAGTGCTACAAAAATAATTAGGTTTTTTTTTTCTTTTTAGATGACTACTAAGTGGGAATCAGACTCTGATGAGGATTTGCAGTATTAACGAATACATGAACACCTGGAGGGCTGGAATGCGCCATAGCTTCTTAATCACACATAACCAATGCCTGGGTATATAAATCTATATGGTAATTATCATTTATGTAAGTGTGGGTTTTAAGAGCTTCACTGACTCTCCTTGTGAGGCTGAGGGTATGTGAGTGCCCAGGAGAGCGTGAGCTTTCTGGGGGCAGGAAACAGGTATCCCCTTTTCTGATTCTCTTTCAGTTCTGCATTCTCTGGGCTGCGTACTCAGCTGGAGGTCACTCTCCTGGCTGAGCAACTGATTGACAGATGGACTAGGGCTAGTGACAAGCATTCATAAACACAGGTCTATGTTTGCCAGCTTTGTAACATCTATGATATTCCTGGGAGATTCCTGGACCTGACTTCTGTGAATACCGACTGACTTAAACCAGGGAGTTTGCTCAGGGAGGCTGAGGCAGAAGGATCACTTGAGCCCAGGAGTTGAAGGCTGCATTGAGCTACTATTGCACCACAGCCTGGGTGACAGAAAGAGAACCTGCTGGTTTGTACATGGAATGAAAGATGGGATGTGGAGCAAGATACCTCTTTCCCATTGCCATGAGAATTCACCCTGCTATGTCAGAGCAAAGGTCTTGAGGGAGTCATGTTGGTCTCTGCTACTTAGTTTGCCAATCTACAAAACTGGAGTACTGAAGACTGTTTTGTAGGTGTTTGGTGGATTGGAAATAGTTTCTAAAGGCCCTTCCACAGTGCCTGGAAGGAAGGTGCCTCATGGAGCTTAATCAATACTCTTTCCACACGGCTTTGGTACTGGTGCAGGCTCAAGACTTCCTCTGTGATGTGTAGAAGGCTCTACATGTGTTATCTGATGGCGTTCCCAGCAGATGAGGGGGCGTCCTTTTTACATGTTGGCTTTTGGCTACGTGGCCCATGCGGCTGATCCATTTGTGCCCATTCTGTTCCCACAGCTCCTGAGGATGTTACTCCCGCTCTTTGGCAGACCTTAGCGTGATGTTTTCCAACCTCTTTTATCTCATGGCACACTTGAACCTATAGTTAAACTTCCATGGCACACTTAAATTATGTTGATCAAAAAAAAATTATAAAAAAGATTATACTTACTGCGCTTTGAACTTCTTTCAAAAATTAAATTTAAGGGCAGCACCTATAGCTCAAAGGAGTAGGGCGCTGGCCCCATATACCAGAGGTGGTGAGTTCAAACTCAGCCCTGGCCAAAAACTGCAAAATAAATAAATAAATTTAATTTAATTAATGATCTTTAAAAATTTTCATGGCACACCTAAAATCCTCTCACTGCACACTGTGATACCATGGTTAAAAATCACTGTCTTAGAGTAACTGCTTAGGGATATCTCTGTCCTATATTATTCATTCTGTGTTTCATTCATTAAATATTTATTAAGAAACTACTGTGTTCTAGGTGCTATGAGGGACATTTAGATACTTCTAGGCCAACGGCACTGAGTTCAGAACTTAAGCACAACCTAATCTCAACACAAACACAGCTCAGCAAATCTTGATAACAAAGAAGGTTACAGTAGATCCCCCAACCACGTCTTCAGAAGAAGAATTTCTATCCCCTTCCTGAGGCTCAAGTGTTCTCAGTCCTTTTTAGATAATGTCTTCTTTTCCAAAGCCAGGAAGAAGACATTTTCTGTAAAAGTCTGGATATTAAGTACAGGGTGGCTATAAAGTTTGTGTGCAACTTATTTTGTACACAGACTTTATGGCCACCCGATATTTTAGCCTTTTTGAGTCACAGGAGTTTTGTTGCATTACTCAACTCAGACATCACAGCAAGAAAGCAACCATGCCACAGATACCATGTAAACAAATAAGCCTGGATGTGAACCAATAAAACTTTATCTACAAGATCAGGCAGAAAACTACAAAATGATGATAGAAAATTCAAAGATTTAAAAATTTAGGGAGAGGTTCCATGTTCATTGATTGATACACTTAATATTGTTTAGATGGCTCATTCTTCCTAACTTGATCAGTACATTCATCAGAATCTCAGTCCAATTCCTAGCCAGCTATTTTGTAG
The DNA here is from genome assembly GCA_963573935.1 of Arctocebus calabarensis. NCBI lineage: Eukaryota > Metazoa > Chordata > Mammalia > Primates > Lorisidae > Arctocebus > Arctocebus calabarensis. The sequence continues at coordinate 46,721 of CAUYON010179206.1, forward strand.
ATATTGATAAATTGTTGCTTAAGTTTGTACAAAATGGCAAAAGCCCTAGAATAGGTAACCCAGTCTTGAAGAACAAAAGCAACAGAATTGGAGGACTCACACTACCAGATTTCATGTCTTATTATAAAGCAATATCAATCAAACAGAGTGGATTGGTAAAATAACAGACAACTAGATTCAGGGAACAGAATTGAAGGCCCAGAAAAAAACCCGCACAAATAATCTATGTGTGAACTCTGGCAAAAGAGCAAAGGTAATTTAATGGAGCACAATTAGACATCCATATGCAAAAAGAACAACAAAAAATAGAAACCTAGGCACTTATTCTATGCTTTATATAAAAATTAAAAATTATTCAAAATGAATCATGGCTCTAAGTGTAAAATAAAAAAAGTAGGAAGCTGCTTGAAGAAAACATAGGAGAAAATTTACATGACCTCAAATTTGTGATTTGTCTTAAATACAACCTAATTGGGTAATCCATGAAAGAAAAAAATAATGTCAGACTGTATTAAGTTTCAAATCTCTGCTGTGCAAAAGGCACTCATGAGAAAATGAAAAAAGAAGCCATAGCCTGGGAGAAAATGTTCACAAAATATATCCTATAAAGACATGAATACCAAAATCTACAAAGAACTCTTAAAGATTAATAAGAAAGAAAACAACCCATTTTTTTAAAAAATGGGTAAAAGATATGGACAGAGCTTATATGAAAATATGTTCAATATCCTTTGTCATTAGGGAATCACAATTAAAGAACAAAATACCACACTACCCAATTAAATGAGTAAGATTCAAAAGCCAGTGATACCAAGTTTTGATGAGGATGTAAAGAATAGGGACTCACTCATTGCTGAGGGGTATACAAGATGGCACAGCCACAGCGGAAGACAATTGAATGGTTTCTTGTAAAACTAGATATAATCTGGCAATTATGCTCCCAAATATTTGCCCAACTTGTTTGAAAGCATATGGCTGTGCAAAAATCTGCATGTGAACGCATTTTTATTCATAATTGCTAAAATCCAGAAGCAACCGAGACATCCTTCAACAGATGAATTAGTAAACAAACCGTGGCACATGCATACAATGAAATATTATTTGGCAATTAAAAAAATGAGGCATAGAGACATTGGAAGACATAGATGTATCTTAAATGCATGCTACGTAAAAGAACTCAGTTTGGAAAAGCTGCCCAAGGTAAGATTCCAATTATAGGGAATGCAGCCTGGAAAGGATAAAACTTTGGGGATGGTGAACAGCTTGGTGATTGCCAATGAAAGAGGAGAGAGGTTTCAATGAATGAAGCATGAAGGAATTTTTAGGGCAGTGAAACTGTTCTATGCAATACTGTGATGTTGAGGCTAAGATATTAAGTCTTCACCATAACCCACAGATCTTTATAGTGCACAGAGTATGTCTTACTGTACAAGGTTAAAAAAGAAAAGGGCTCACGCCCAGCACTCTGGGAGGCTTAGGTAGGTGGATGGCCTGAGCTCATGGGTTCGAGACTAGCCTGAGCCAGAGAAAGACCTCATCTCTAAAAATAGCCGGTATTATAGTGAGTGTTTGTAGTTCCAGCAGCTACTTGGGAGGCTGAGGTAAGAGAATTGCTAGAGCTATGTTGCTGTGAGCTAAGACACCATGGCACTCTACCAGGGACAACAAAGTAAGACACTGTCTCCAAAAAAAAAAAGAGTTTGAGGAATCCCAGGATGGAAGACAGATGTAACAAAAGAATCTAAATATATTATAAGTGTATGAAAGAACATCAATGAATGAGGTTATGGAATAAGAGATGCATGTAACTTTGGAAATAAATGGAGTTTGTAAGTCTAAAGGCAAAAGGCATTGTACAGATGATCTATGTTGGCAACTGTTTTTCCCATGAGTTTTTAGCAATTCTAAAACCATCATACACGTAAGCCGGGCCTGCACAATTATGTAAAAAGATGGAAGATAGTAGGCGACAGGTGTTTTATTGCTGGAGTGGGTGATAAGTAAGGGAAAGAGACTAGAGTGATGCATGTGGTGATGAGTTAGAGTTGGAGACGTAAGTATGATCTCAGATTTAGCTTAACATAAGCACAGATGGTTACATATAGAAATATTTATATATATATGTGTGTGTGTGTATGCAGTTTAGCATCTACACAAATGTCTCCTTGCTCTATCAGCCAAGAGAACCTAGAAACAGTAACACCCCAGTAATGATGAGCACACCAAGTTCCCAGGTCTTGGTTCCTAAAACCATTTGCCTATAAAAGAACCAGGGCTCCTGAGAGAAACAGCTGGTTTTATTAGAAGAGAAAATATACAACATATGCCTGGTAAATCTTGCAGTGCCAGAAAGTAAGAAAATGCTCCCCAACCAAAGATAAAACAAAACAAATCAAGCAAAACAAACACAAAAACTGACAAGCCACAGTGATGGGGATGTGTTAAGGGAATGCAGAAGCCTCCTGGGAAATCTTCCAATGGTCAAAGCTGGTTGAGCAAGAAAATAAATGATAGTATATATAACTCAAAGTATAAAATAAATACCCATGAGTGTATAATAATGTAAATAAATGATTGAATAAATAAATGGAGCAGAAGAGATAAATCTGTGCAGCAGAATTCCAAATAATGTTTGTAGCCACTCCACCGCTAAAAAGGGGAGCCTAACCCCCCATTTCTTAGGTGTGGACTTTGGGTAGAGACTTTCTTCCAAAGAGAATAGCCTGGGGAGGGAGAGGAAAGAAAACAGAGACCCAGGCAGAACACATGTCTGCAGGGTAACTCAAGTTAAACGGCTCATCTTACAGACAGTATGGACTCCAAAATGACATATCAGCTCATCTTATAGACAGTACGGACTCCAACATGACATCAGTGGCCCTTTATATCTGTGGTCTTCCTCCCCCAAACACATCATCCCAGTCTCATCATGAAAAAGGAAAATGTATACAAATCCCAACTGAGGGATCGTCAACAAAATGCCTGACTAGTAATCCCTCAAATCTGTTAAGGTCATCTTCAAAAACAATCAAGGTCAACCTGAGAAATTATCAACACCAAGGAGAAACGATCATGAAATGCACTGGGTGTCATGGATGAGAACCCAGAACAGAAAAAGGGCATTAGGGGAAAACCGAGGTGACCTGAACAAAGTATGGGCTTTGGTTAATAATAACAATTTATCAGGTATTTATTCATAATTGAGACAAATGTTCCACACTCATGCAAAATATTAATAAAGGACTGGCATGAGGCATATACAGGAAATTTCTCTACTATTTTCTCAATCATTTTGAAAATCCCTAATTATTCCAAAATTAAACGTTTAATTAGAAAAAATATTCAGGCATCTGTCTGGATGTGGCTCCCAGGCTGATTGTTACCTTAATACCTGGCATTAGAAAGGTTGAGAACCAATGGCTTAGATTGAGGTTTGCAAATCTGACTACTCATTAGAATTACTTGAAGGACTTTTATTTATTTTATTTTATTTATTTATTTATTTATTTTTTGTGGATTTTGGCCAGGGCTGGGTTTGAACCTGCCACCTCCCCACCTCCGGCATATGGGGCCTGCGTCCTACCCTATTGAGCTACAGGCAGGAAATAAAGACACCATGAAAAGTCTCAGTCCCACCATGTCCCCAAGTATTCTGTCACTCCACTGTCCCTATAGTCTCTACTTTTATTATTTTCTTTTGTATTCATCCAGTGTTTCTTTAAGAAATGCAAGCAACAGTAAGTATATTCTTGATTTTTCCCCCTTTCACGAACAATAGTGCTGTTCTGCCAATTGCTTCTTTTCTTTCTGTATATTCCAGAGACTTTTCACTATAAGCACCCAGTGATCTTTCTCATTTTTTTTTATTAAATCATAATGTGTACATTAGTGCAATCATGGGGCACAATGTGCTGACTTCATATACAATCTGAAATATTTTCATCAAACTGTTTAACATAGCCTTCATGGCCTTTTAATCACTATATGAAGACATTTGTATTCTGCATTTAGTAAGTTTCACTTGTACCCTTCTAAGGTGCACCATAGGTGTGATCCCACCAATTGCCCTCCCTCCCCCCATTCTTCCCCCCATTCCCTCCCTTGCCCCTTTCCCCATATTCTTGTGCTATAGTTGGGTTTTAGCCTTCACGTGAGAGCTATAAATTAGCTTCATAGTAGGGCTGAGTACAATGGATATTTTTTCTTCCATTTGTAAGATACTTTGCTAAAAAGAATATGTTCCAGCTCCATCCATGTAAACATGAAAGAGGTAAAGTCTCTATCTTTCTTTAAGGCTGCATAGTATTCCATGGTCTTTTTAAAAACATGCACAGTATTCTAAATTAAGAGGTTATTTAACCAGGCCCCTATAGACAGACATTTACAATGTTGTCTCCAATCTTTGGTATTATAAA